>VZTL01019735.1:21592-46932 GCA_013400535.1 Scopus umbretta | reverse complement strand
CCTTTCCCGCCCCATTCCCTGGATGTCGACCGACAATAAGCCTGTGGGCTGGCACCCGTCCTCTCTGACCCGTTTGTGTCAGCTCCTCTACCTGACCCTGCCCGTAAATCATCTCACCGGACCTCTCCCGCGGGCGGGCGGCAGCCAGCATTCCCCCAGCATCCAGCTGCGCTTCAGCGCCTGGGCGCCTGCTTAGGCTTATGCTTAAAAAAGATACCTGCGAGCTAAACAGCGGGCTGCTCCCGAGTTGNAGTGAGGAGAGGAGGAAAAAGACAATCTTTGTTTCTCATTTGATTGTCCGCACAAGGCTGAACTGAGGTCATGTGTCATTTTTTTTTTTTTCTTTTTGTCATCTCCGAGATAAAACTTTGCACCTCTCTGGCCTTCAGATTGCCTTCTTGACACTTATATTAAGTACAGAAGATATATGTCTGAGAATGGGGGACATAAGTTTGCGGAGCAGCTCAGATTTGGAGTTCTTTTCATCTTTCTGACATGTGATACCGTGACATAAGCTGCCTGCAGTGGGGTTGCTATGCAGATATACGGTTTCTGAAAAGTTACACCAGGAAAACTAAAACCTACCGATGGATTTAGCATTCCACAAAGAAGCGGGATAAAATGTGTAGCAGTTAGACTCAAAAGCTAAAAAAAGGTGAATTAAACTTTCAATCTCCCCCCAAAAAAGGATCAATAAGTATAAAAGTATCTTGTTGCATTCCTAGCCTTTGGGCCTCTGGCTTAATCCCGCTACTGTATATAATAAAGGAGACCCTGTGTGTTTGATGGCAGGGACAGAAAGAAGGGGGAAATACTTGGGTACTGTTCCCCTTAATTTCACCCTCTTCCCCCCTCTTTGTTGCTGCCTCGCCATGATTTTATTTTGAAAAATAAAGACTAGAATAAAAAATATGTTGTCTGAGGCTTCCAGCCAAAAATGTGCCAGCACTTTCCCTTCCCACCCCCACACCCCCCCCAAACTCCTTAGGCCAAAAGCCTTAACAAAAGCTGTTTTCTGTTTGGAAGATCTCCGGGTCCTTCACTCTCTTTCCTAACCCCTAACACAGGAAATGATTTTATAATTCACGTTATTAAGGAATTCGACTCACGCTTCCCCCCCCCCCTCCCTTTCNCCTTTCCCGCCCCATTCCCTGGATGTCGACCGACAATAAGCCTGTGGGCTGGCACCCGTCCTCTCTGACCCGTTTGTGTCAGCTCCTCTACCTGACCCTGCCAGTAAATCATCTCACCGGACCTCTCCCGCGGGCGGGCGGCAGCCAGCATTCCCCCAGCATCCAGCTGCGCTTCAGCGCCTGGGCGCCTGCTTAGGCTTATGCTTAAAAAAGATACCTGCGAGCTAAACAGCGGGCTGCTCCCGAGTTGCGTCCGTCCGTCCGTCCCCCGCCCCCGAGCGTTACGTTTCACGTATGTGGTAACGCCTGTCACGCCAAAGACCGCACTAGCAATTTGGGAGGCAATAAATCGGTCTCCCTCGGTAAGAATTGAAAAGCGCGTCCCCTGAGGTGCTCCAGAAGGAGAGGGCAGGTAATACGAAGGCCCCGGCATCACGAACGTGGGGCAGGCCTGCTGGTGCAATCCTGCCTGCCTGGCACGCTCCCACGCTCTAAAGCCGGCCGGGTGACGCCGCCAGCGCTGCGGCCCCCAGGACCTCTGCAGCCACCCGCCTTCCTTTGCTTCGGAGATGGGTTCTGTAATGGGTCAGTATTTACTGCAGCCACTCTGAAGCCATTGTGGGAGCAGAAGCAGACATCGTTGTTCCAGGAGACGGCCTCAAGAGCTAACTTGAGGGCTGTGCTCCCTCTTCCCGGCCCTGCAGATGTTGGATTCGCATCTCTTCCATAAGGAGTGAAGAGCACCTCTTCTGCCTTTCTTGGCATAGCTCGTGTCCCGGTGGGCAGGCCAGGAGAGATTATATCTCATCAATCCTGGCCTGGGACATGGGAAGGGATGAGAGCCTCTATCAACACCTTGTCTTGTGTGGGCCTGTGTGGGCTTGATTCCTTCAGCTGGAGAAAGGGAATGAACCTGGGTCTCCCTGCCCCTGGGCAATCCCCCTAACCACAGTGCTTTTCTGGGAAAGAAGGTAGCATGACTGCTTCCTCAAGCCTTTTTATTTTACTAAACTGCTGCAGCAAGGTCCTTCAAAGAAAAAGCAGCCCTGCTGAGCGGTGGGAATCACAACACATCTCTGTCCTCAGCTATCTTACCAGCTAACAATAACCAAGCTTTCCTCCCCAGTTTGGGCAGCGTCCCACCTGCAGTGTGGGCTGCCCAGATGCCAACGAGCCCCATGTAGGAGGTGCAGGTGAGGCTGACCCTTCTCCCGTGACAGCCAGGTGCCTGGGCATTCGATGTAGGGACACGCAACATTTAGATGCTCGTATCATTTGTAAGGAAAGGTCCTGGTCAGTGCACCTGGCTGCCTCTCTGTGTCTTACATGTCCTTGGAAAACTGTTTCAGTAGAGCAGTGGACGAAGTGGCTGGGACACTCACCTGCTCCAGTACATAAGTGATGCTTGAGACTCCAGGGAGCATCTTTGAGAAGAAAGACTGTCAGCGGCCTAAGTTACTCTTTTTTTTTGCCTTGTGGCTGAGTCAGTTCCCTGCAGTGTCACCAAGGTTCAAGTCCCAACAGGTCTTGACTGGCCAACGTGACAGGCTGAGGAACACCCCTGTGTCAGATACCCCGTCTCCCTCCAGGGTGCTGCAGCACCCTGCAGCCGGCATCCATTGCACCTCCGAGGGGCCATGCTCCCACTGTTCCTGGAAGAAAACAGCCAGGAGCTGCCGTTCAGCTGTATTTTTCACACATCTGTGTGTTTTGCTGGTGCATCCTATGCTTTGTGGAAAATATTCCAGGGGTGCTCAAGGTAGCATTGCATTTCTTTGCCCAGTACCGCATAAATGACAAGTAAAATGTGCGCAAGCCTATGTAAACCTGTTCTACTCATTTCAAGACATCTGAGCGGTTACATTCAATAAGAAGCAGGCTCAACTCAATTCCTGGCTCTTTTTTTCTCTCCCTCTGCTGCATGCATGTGTGTGGATACTGCCCAGGTATCACCTTCCCATACTCACAGATCCCAACCATCCAGTCAGCTTTGGGTGGGAGTGGAAGGCAAAGTAACTCAAGGGGCTGTTTATTATTCTGAGTTATAGCTCTGTAAATCCAGAGCGATTCCAGGGGAATCAACCTCTATCAGCACCAGAAAATTTGTTCTTAGTTTGAGCATAGAATGTTTGTCATAGTTGTTATTAAATGATGCCTTTACATATTCCAGGCCTATTTTTAAAACAAAGGCAATGAAGTTAGGGCATCCAGTTCTATATATGGACACTCCAAGTGGCACTGAAATGCCTCATGCATGTGTTTGGCTGAGTGTTGATTTGGGTGTCCAAATATGGACCTCAGAATGGGATATCTCACTTGGATAAGCATCCTTGTAAATTTGGCGCGCAGCACTTATTTGAACAAAGCAAATTTATTTCTATCATTTAGCATGGAAAAAGCACAAAATGTTTTCATTTTGAGGGACCTTCTTATTCACGGAACTGGGCCACTCAAATTCTGCCGCGTGTAGCAGTTCTGAAGAAAATAAAGCCCTCGAAACCATCTAAGACAAGACAGGAGGTAATTAATGCATAGTGTTTGCAGCACGCGGACCCCCTCTTATCACACGGGCAAAATTCTTGTTGACAGCAAGAATTCAGTGCCAGCAGAAGGACCCGTGTGGCTTGATCACAGCAAACTGCCCCCCCTGCCCCGGCAGCGTGAAGGGATGCACACTGGGCCGGCTGCTCAGAGACCTGAGGCAAAGCTGCCTCTCTCTGCTCGTGAAGACAGTCTCTGCATCTGAAAACTGCACGTGTGCAAGAGCTGGAGTGATTGCTGTTGCACGCAGGAACCTTCCCCTGTATCTCCCAGTGCATCAGGATTTTCTTTGTCTGGCTCCTCGATGGTGAGTTCCCCAGGAAAGAGCTTGGCTTGCCTATTAGGTCTTAGTGCGTAATAAATAATGTCAGCAGTGAGCGAGCACCGTTCTGTAAGCCTTTGCTGGGTTCCCGTTAATTGCGAAGGACCTTCTTACATCCTTTGTGTAATTCCACTCATTTTGTTGGCACCGTACAAGGGATGGATTTGGCCTCAAAAATAAAGCAGGTTTCTTTTGCATAATGTATCGTACCATTTGGTCTACATTTTGCTGAAGGTTTATGTGTACTTGGAGATTTCTCCCCAGATATGCAGCTGTAGATATTTTTAAAATAGCAAACAATGAACTAATTCAACTGTCCAAAACATCTGAATTTTGGGGTAAGTTGTTAAGAAAGTGTAAGGCGGGCAAATTTTCAGGAAAGCTAAGGTAAGTTTGTGATCATTGGAAACGCATGAAGCCAGCTCCAGACTAGATCGCTTTCCCTACCTCTGCTGTCCTGATGATTTTTGACAAGCTGATTCCATTTCTGGAAAAAGCAGTTACAAGAGAGAAAGATTTCTCTAAAGAGTCTGTTGTTTTTCAGAAGAGTGAAAATGTGTGCTAACAATTCTGGACCACTGACAAAAGCAAAATCAATACACACGGCCTTCATTTTACAGCCAAGTTCAGATGAATAAATAGAGATGCAGCAAGCTGTTTACGAGGGAGACAAGCTTTGCTCTACGTGCCCTTCCAAGCAGGCATGCTTTTGCTGTTGTCGTTTGCCTTACAGGTCTGGTTAATGAAATCAGTCAACTAGCTAGAGAGCTCACCGGACATTTCAAACCCCTCCATCAGCAGCGCTGGCTGTGCTGGCCAAAAGCTGGAAAGGAAATGCTATCGCGCCCGGGAGCTCAGGGCCTGCAAGTACGTTGCTGTTGCAGCGTTTTGGGGGCATTTGGGAGGAGTTTGGTGCTTTGAAGAACCTAGGCTTGATTTCAGGGGGAGTTCATGCGTAGAAAAACCCTGTCCTTACAAAAGGACAGGCAGAACATGCTCGGTACACAGCCCCAGATGCAGCACGAGCAAACTGCTTGCACGGATCCCCTTGAAATGAATGAAGCTGCAGCCAGTGCATCCTTCCAGGGCTCTCCTCTAAGATGGGGACCTAACTCTGCGCTGGGCTAACTGTGGGGTCTTTTTCCCCCCTTGCCTTGAACACTGCAGAAACTGAGAGGTGACGAGGGAGGAGTGAAAATGGAAGGGCCATAGATACAGCCTCCAAGAACACTTACACATATTTTGCTGAGACTTCAGACTGAGTTTTGTTTGATCTGTGACCAGGCAGGTAGAGGAATGAATAACCACATGCACAAAAAGGAAAAAAAAAAATAATAAAACAACAGCACATTTAAGTGCATTTTTTTTTTCTTGGAGATTTATTTTGTTTTAATAAATCTGACACCAGTCAGGGAGAGAGAAAAGCGTTGCAAGCCCAAAAGGAAAGCAGAGCACACTGAGGGTGCTGCAGATTCTTGCTCTCTTGAAGATGTTTCATCAGTATCTCTTTGAGCTCTCTCCCTAGACTCAGGAGTTGCTGGATTTCCTCCTCTTGTTTGGTTTTTTTTTTGTTGTTTTTTGTTTGTTTTTTTTAAAAAGCGAGCTTACTCGCCCGGTGTGTTTTCCAAGCTTTCACAGCTCTAATAAATAAGGAGCACCTGTAAAACAGTAGCTTGACTTAAGTGAATCTGTACAAAGGAAAATATAGAAATACAGTATATACATAGTGCTCATAGTGCACCATCACTACAAGGCTCTGGTTCAACTGACTCTGCTACCTTGCTCCCAACACCGCTGACACCATCAGAGACACTGCTCCTGCAAACTGCTCCTCACTTCCCCGCAGCAGCCTTATAGAAAAGGTGTACTCTGAACACTTGAGAGTGAACAATTGCTTTATTCGAGTTAGTAAACAGTTACACTGAATCACAAGGTGATCTGAAATTTTTTTAAAGTTTTTTTTGTTTGTTTTTGATTTTTTTTGTGGGGTTTTTGTGGGTTTTTTGTTTTTTTTTTTTCTTCTCTTTTTTTTAATTTTTTTTTTATTTGTCAGAATGGGATACTCCACAACTCTCTTACCAATTCAGTGCCAGTATAACATGCTCTAGTGTACTTTTGGACTCTTGGCTACAACTGTACAAGTGCACACAAGTAAATTCTACCCTGTTATCCTCCACCCACTGATTGAGGATCGAATTGCACATTTCTCTTAACCATGACAGGAGAAAGCAAACAGTGAAACAGAATCATGGGGGATCTTTCTCACTTTACCCTTGTTTTCATTGGTTTGTCCATACCATTCTAATTATCATGAAAGGGCTATGCATATGGAGAGATTGTCTCACTGCCTTCCTGGATCACTGAAAACCATCAGGGTTGAAATTTCATCCAAGTCTTTCGTGACGCCCAGCAAATATTCCCCTCAGATTATTTTACACCTTGAGGGAATTTTGGTCTTTAGTTCAACACTCTTGCTCTGTTCCCAAATGGGGCGCTATTTAGGGGAATTTAAAGAGAAAGCTGAGAAGAATAAACATTTACTGAGTTCTCTTGGCATTCAGTCTCTGAAAAACCACAGTATAAACTATTCATGCTGCTTCTTACATCTGTCAAATCAAAAATTAAAAGCCATAAAAGTGTAACACTGAAAATATGGCATTAGAAAGGATAAAGGTGGCCTTTGTAAAAATAACAAGGAAAGTATATTAGCCAATAAAATATTCTAACTCTTCATTTAAAAGTGCATCATGGGTAGGACAGAGATGACTGAAGTGTTGCTACTCCAGTATTACCCCTTTCCCCCATCAAAACTTGAATAGGTCCAAAACCATACAATGCAAATCACGATTCTTAGTGTAGCAGCAAAACCACAGCAGTTTTTTGAAGGAAAAAAAAAAAATTAAAAAAAAAAAAAATCCGTATCATTGTCCAGTCTCAAATATCTGAACTTTGAAGTCAGAGAGGGAAAAGTACCTATGTTGGTCCGTGTGGTTTTTGAAACCAGGGTGAAAAAATCCCCCCCAGCAAGAAACCAAGAGGAAAAAGCGTTCCTTGGAGGAGAAGAGGGGTGGTCGCAGGAATGCTGAGCACATTGTGTGGGTCCATGATGTGCTGTCTTCTGGGTCAAAGGCACCCGTGGGACCGAGGCTTCCTCGGAGGGGCTTCGTGACAGGAAGCTGCTCTCTTTGCTGGACTTTGAGCCAGACGGGGTGGTGAGCGGACCAGCTGGTGTCATTCGATGGAGTGACGTGGTTTGCTCTGCTCCCTTTCTCCTTGCAAGGTACCCTGCCGGCGACCATTCCTGCAAAGCAGACAAGCAGAGGTGGTCAGGATGAGCGGCAGGAGACTCATTGCAGGCAGGCTGGGCATCGCCTGAGCTTGCAGGCAGCCTCACGCTGGGTGGGCAGCCGAGCAGAGACACAAGCCCACCACTTTGGCCTTGGCTGCCCCTCGTGCCGCAAGGGCTGTTGGCAACACGCAGCCTCCAGAGTTGCTGGAAAGGAAGCTAGAAGAATTCCTGCAATAAAAAGCTGGAAACTGATATAATAATAGTTTATTCTCTGGGTTTCATAGAGCATCTTTCATCCTACAAGAGCATGGGTGAATGATGATACTTTGCAATTATACAGCACCCTTCACCCCTTGATCTCAGTGTGCTTTACAGAGCTGGGATGTACCACTCTCTGCACGGCACAGGCAGGAAAGTGGAGTCAGAGAAGGAGAAGCATTTGGACCAGGACCCCCCAGCACCTGTGGACGGGGATAGGATGGGGAACATCGCACATGCCAGGGCTCCCCAGTGCACCCCAGGGCTGGTGTGCAGCTCCACAGGGCTCATCAGTCTCACAGAGAAGCTGGGACGGTACCCAGAGACAGCTCCACTCTCACGTCAATACACATCTCCCACTAACAGAGCTAACTCTGTAGGTGCTATCCGTGCTATGCACGCAAAATGAAGACGCCCCTCTTGGTCCTTCTGCAAATCCATAGACGTACAAAGGACAGATGTATGCTCAGCACAGCAAAAATGAAATGCAATGAGGGAGGTCAGGCTGGAGTTCCCCACAGACTCCTTGGTCCTCTCTTGGGATGGTCTGCAACCAGTCTTGTACCACCACCATAGCAGCTACAGCGCCAGGGGGTCACAACCAGCAGCGCATGGTGACTGACACTGCCTAGCAAGACAAACAGAATTCAGATAAAGGCATTTTCGGATCCAAAGTAAAACTAGGCATTACTCTCACTGAGGTAAACTGCTACCAAGATTTGATATTTCAGTGTTGAATGCATACATTTCCATGGACCAATTATGAGACGAGAACAAAACCCTCCAGATCCTGCTAAAGCAGATCACAGAATTAGGTAAAGAATTTAACTTTCCAGTTGTTCCCTTTTTCTATCCTGGTCTTCATTTCCTTATCCATTTTTCTCCTGCTGTCTGACCAGATGTACTGACTGCTTTTGTTTTCTTGCTTTTCTCATTTTTTAGGACACAATAGGAATGCATCCCACAGGACTTATTCTTCAGAAGGACAACACCTTCTGAAGCCCACCAGTGCTTTGACTGGGTGAACAATACGGGAGCAAACACAGCTTTATTGATTTGAGGCCTTCAGAAAGCTGCATCCCCTAAAATAAGGACAGCTTTGCCAGTGGTGAAGGTCAAGGTCACAAAAATCTTTGGAATCACAATTTTGAAAACCCAAATCACCTTCTCATCAATCTAATGCAACTAACACCACTCCAGTGGTTATAAGCTCCTGATGCCTTAGCTTATCTAGGGGCTACTGGGTGATACATCATGGCCTCATGTGCTTCTACTTGCCTTGTCAGTTGACCACGTAGACTGCCTAGCATGGACTGTCCTCTCTCTCTCCACAGCGTGCTTTGGACTCCATCTCCTTGGATGGGATCTGCTGTCCCCTAAAGATATGGGCTGAAACTATGAAGTACTTATTGGCCTTAATTTTGGTGCTGGGTCACATTTTCCTTTTGAGTCTGCTTCACACTGGCTCCTCTGCGATCCCTCTCATCACTGTATATGAGTATCCCCCTGCTAAACCTCCACCCTTCTCAAAGCAGAGACTGGAAGGCACATTGAGTATGTTGACCAGCATAAACTCCCAGAGCATGGAGACCACTATATCTAGGTTAAGGAGTAATGTTTGGGCTTTCAGGCAATGTGCCCAGCAGTATGAGGAACTCTGTGTGTACAGAGAGCTGTGGACAAGAACTGGACTGAGAACTGGGATGCATCCACCTACTAAGTACTCCCCATAAAGTACATGACTGCTTTCTGTCCCTTGTTGGCTGGAAACCTTGCTCTTTTAGATTAACTAAAAAGGGAAACAGAGAAAATAAAACTGTAACATCTGTGTGAAACTTCATTCTGCACTTCAGGTATTTTGCCTGCTTCTCTCTTTCCATACAACAACGGAAATTAATTTCCATCCCTCACTAATCAGTCTCAAATGGTGCGGCATAGCACAGACTGATAAGTGATTTGGGAGGGAAGACATAAAGAAGTTCCCTAGCTCTCGATGCTTTCTGCCTGGAGCAGTCAGCTAGCTTTGCAAGTCCTGTTTATTTTCCCCTACTGCAGATAGACTCAGCATAACAGACTGTGCAGACTGGAGAGAAGGACCTTCCCTGTTGATTGGCTCATATGGCAGTCATTGTGTTTGATGAATGCATCTTTGTAGCAAGCGAGTGACAGAATAAAAATCCGTATCAGGCATAGCATGCAAAGTTTTATGAAGAAATGAGAACACACTAGTCATCACCACTTCACAGTTAGATGGTACACACCTCGTGCCAACACCAGCATGGATGACCAGCACAATGAAGTCAGCTATTTATATCTCCTCCAAAAAACAAATTACTTTTTAGGGGAACGACATATGCTCTTCACCCCAGCTGAACTTGCCCTTAGTACACATCAAATATTGCTGATCAGATAGAAAAATTGCATCAGCCACAAAAGAAGAATTTTCATAAGCATAAAGCCATGGAGTCGAGCTTATATGAGTTGCACTGAGGTGAGCACACTGGGTTTTGCCTGCTTTCCAAAGCTGGGGAAAGGAGGTCTGGGATGATCCTGGGATGGAAGACCACCTAGAAGTCAGAGGCGGGCTGTAGTTCTAATACCATAAGGCAGCATGGAAAAGATGACAGAAAGAAAACAAGTAGGAGGCTCATTTTCTGCCCCACTATCAATGCAGGGAGGCAAAAGGAGAATAATTCAACTGGATGAAGACCCAGCTCAGGCAGATGACTTGGCAGTTCACCTACACGGGCTCAGATAGCGATGCAGGGCTCCTCTGAACAGTAGGGGAGAGTTGCACTGATGCCCTTTGTGGCTGTTAGTTAACCTGAGCAATGGGCAGCTATGAAACAGGCTGCACCAGTGCAGAGCTTCCTCCTTGGTTTATGCTGTAACACATGAGGATTTAAATCCTTGCTCAAAACAACACAGAGTTGGAGCTTGGCAGGACAGTTTGGCAACTAGGGCAAAGCCTCCTCACCAAGCTTCCCTCCTCCCTTTCTGCAGCTAGCCAGCTCTTTCCAGGTGCTGCTGCAGACCTACAGCCCTTTGTCTTGGGCAGCCCCTGGGACTGGTGTGGTGGGAAGCTTGTCCCTGCTTGGTAGAGCCAATTGCTAGAAGTGCTCCCTCATTCCACTCCCCCTCCATGCCTCCGTGCCAAGGAGCTGGGTAGCTCAGCTGCGGGGACATTTGCTTCTCCTGCTCCCCCATATCCAAGCACCGATCCCTGCGTGCCCACTCCCAGCGCTGCCCCACGAGCTGAGTATTGCCACGCTGGCAGCATATTCCTGCTGGCAGTGATAACTGCCAGAAATAGCTGCTTCTACCCAGTGCCCTCCCCAGTCATGTCCTACCTCCTCAGAGGGCCCATGTCATTGACAGGGCTTTGGACACACGCATACACACAGTATTTTCCATGGTTGCTTCCCCTTCATTCTGCACTCCATTGAACATTTCTGTCTCCAGATTCACATCTTATTGTTCAGAAAAAAATTAGAGACTGGGTGGGGAAGGCTGAGGCAACCGTTGATGTGGGCTGGCATGGCAGAGTTTCCATCATTTAGCACATCAATTCACCCGGACAATGAATGCTGATGTGCTAAAAGAGCCCTAGTTCATCTGGGACATGCATGGCCCTAGAGTAAAGGCACTACAGTTATTTTCTCAGGGAAACTGCTCTGAAGATAAACCACAAGAGTGCAGCTAAAGTCAGCATGGGAGCAAGCTCAGCCCTGGAAACACTCTGGAATCATCTGTTACTTGTAATAGTTCTGTAATTGATTTTAATTTTTTTTTTTTTTTTAGCAATTCTTAAAGCAGTTCAAGCTTCTTCATTAAAACCTTCCCCTTTGAATACTTGATGATTTATCTTTCCATGAGCTAACTGAAGAGATGCCACAATGCAAGAGTCAGGGGAGGCCTTTAGCACGAATGGTATAACAAGCAGGGTCCTTAAGCACCATCCCTTGATTTCAAAACTGGAATTTTCCTTCCGCTCTGGTCTTGTAAACTATGGATCCTTCTCAGCTTTGGGTCAGATACGCAACTCAGGCTCTCCCGCCTACTGAAACGTGAGCTGTACTCTGAGCAGACATTGTGACTTTAAGGAATGCACTGGGGAAGAGGCTTGGGATTTGCCCTCCTTTTATGCCTAGGCAGAAGAAGTGGTAGGGACAGCTTAGTCACCCCCAACTCAGTGACTGAATTGTTGCAGGGATGCACCAGAGGCCATGCTTGCAATTATATCCAGTGGCCTTGTAGTCAGGGAAAGATCTTGAGGGAGAAACATGAACTGGAAAGCAGAAGGTCTGCTATGTGCTGACTCCTGCTTCCCTGCATCTATTCCTAGAAAAGCCTTTGGGGAAATTTCACCAGTTTACCTCTATGTTCGGTCCCTTGCTGGTATATTTAGTACCGTCTCTCACTAAACTCATTCAATGTATGTTAAATTGAACCCTGAAACTAGCTAGTGAAGTTAGGAACAGGGATGTACGTCACCATGCTCTTGTTATGTAGCAAGGAAACGGAGGAAATACAGTTCCAGGCTCTCCTTCGTGCTCCTGCATGGCCCAAGGGAAAATCACCTCTTACAAAGAGGGAGCAAAGGAACCATCACTGTGGGAGGGACCCTGAGAGTCACCAAGAAGATGTGGGCTCCATAGTCCTCTATTTACCAGGCAGCCAGTTCACTGAAGAGAAACGAGACAGAAATGAAGCCCTCTACCCCATTCAAATTTGGTGACAATTGTTCAAAATCCAGCCATCTAGCAGCAGAGTCTGCTCTTGACTGCTTTGTTCCAGCCCCAGGCTCCATGGTAGGGATACAGCATAAGGCAAAGAGAAAAGTAGTTTCTTCCCTCCACTATACACTTCCATGAAGACAGTGCTCCTCCCAAAACAGGAGTTCAGTCTTGGCCTGGGTAAGCATGCAGCTCTTCTTCATAGCCAGTGGAAACAGAATCCCCTAAATTCAGCAAAGAGCAGCCACGTACTTGGGGAGAATGGCCTGGGCTGCTGTAAATCCTCCCCTGTATCACAAAGCAGCAATGCAACTTCACCATGCAACTTGCTCTGCACAGACCCAGGATGCACGGCACCTCCTCTCCCCTTCAGGTTTGGATTCTCCTGGGCTGCCACCAGGAACTCATGCCACAGCATTTTGTATTTCTGTTTCTGCATGTTCCCATCACTGTCAAGCTTTTTGTGAAAGCAGCTCCCCACTGAATCACACTGCTTTCTCCTTTCCTCTCCTTGTCACAAACTTTAACTCAGGGGGACCAGTGTCCTCGCTCTCTTTACCATGCCCAGGGGTGCTCCAGAGCAGGCACTTTGTTAGGTCCTCTGAAACACATCTGGGAAGAGCCTCTCTAGCCACCAGCCATGGAGGAAGGCAGAGGAGACCAGTCTTGGTAGGCTAAGATGAACATTTGTGCTCAGTTCCCCAGATTTCAGTATCAGTGCTGCTGTCAGGTTTCTCTGCTGTTGTCATCCTTCCTTCCCCACCTATACCACTTTCTATTTTTCAAAGTAGCAGTCTCCCCAGAACCTCTCTAAATGTTCTCCTCATATAATTTTTCACCATTTCAAAGAAGTTTCTCATGGTTTAACCTTTTGTAGAACAATTGCTCAGTGAGCTCAAGAAACTCCCCTTCACTTTCAATCTGAACTAAAGACAAAACCAATGCAACCAGGCCCTCCTGCCCAGCCCCATGGCACCATCTTTCTCCAGGCTTTCACTGACAGGGGGTCTCTGGTTTACATTTTGGAGCATTTCAAGGTACACATGCAAGTCACGCAAAGAGGAAAATGCCGCATCGGCTCTGGACTTGTAATCTCAGCTGTAGCACCCACTGCCTCTGGCCATGGCCCCTGTGGCACATCATGGAGCCTGCCTGGGCCAGGTCCTGCTTTACACTGGGATAACCGGGTGTAGCTCCACAACAGCAAGGCAGCCCATTGTCCTCCAGGTAGTGCAGCACCAGTGTAGTTGGCAGACGTGTAAATAGTTTGCTTTGCCCCACCAATGCTTCATGTGCAGATGTGGCAGAAGATATGATTTTCCTTTTAAAGAAAACAGCCAAATTTTCAACTAGTTCTCCCATTCTGCGCTGGGATAAAGCTGAAACTTTGCAAGGCTCTTTTTGAGAAAACAAACAAACAAACAAACAAACAAAACCATAAAAACTAAAACAGAAGGAACCAAATCCAGACAGTTTCTACTCTCCTTTCCTGAAAACAAGCAACCACTGTGAGGTGATAACCCTTCTTTAAGCTGCCAATTTTGTCTGAATCAGAATAGAAACTTCATCTTGAATTTCAGCAGCCTCTGGTGGGCCCAAACCACTAGGCTTTTGGCTATTCTGAGGTGCTTCTCAATTTTCTTATCCAAGCTGATCTCTCCAGTAAAACCAGATAAATATCCAGAAAAAGCCAGATTAACTGTGGGTAGCAGTGTGGACGAGAATAAATGGTTCGGATGGGGGTCTTGCCAAGCAACAGCCCATACCTCCCTGCGAAAGCCCTCCTCCTCACCTGGGTTACGCCTGGGCCTAGCTTTTTCATCTGAAATACTATTGTGGGCCACAATTAATAACAATAAGAATTTTTTGCAGAAGCAGCATTGAATCTTTTTAGTGAAAAGTATCCTGTATCAGGAAGCAATCAATGTTTTCCCATTTTCCCATGAACAACCTCTCTGTCCGTAACCATCCAGGGCTGCATGCCTGCCACTGTCCTCATGGGGCTTCTACCTGGTTTTCACAGCCCCCATCCTGGCTTGTTACAGCCTAAGTAAGAGTAGATGCAGACTCATCTGAAGCCAAGGGGGCATGCTCAGGTGGCCAAAATGTCAGGTTGATTATACTGTGGGGGACGGAAGAGGAAAAACCCACCCAGAACACATAAGGAACAAGCAGGTGACACCTGCATAGGCCTCGGTGCAGCGCCAGGCACCTTAGGGTATCTCCCTTAACCCCAGCACAGCTGGCCATTGAGTGACCTGCACTGAGTGACCTGCATTAGACCCAACTGTTGTTTTAGATTTTCTCTATTTCCCACTTCCCCTACCCACCCAAGGAAAACAGGAACAATATTTTTACCTCCAAGATAACCAGTTCAGCAAGAATTGGTAAATTGTTTCCTATAAAACAGAAGTGGCATTTTAATTGTACTTTGAAAGGTAGGGTCAGAATTCAAATTTGCAGTGACCTCATCGTGTATCTTTTCTTTTATACTAGTGTTCAAGCATCTTTCAACTGGAGAATTCCTGTGGGAAAGGCTTTTTTTCCCTTCCTTTTGGATAAGCAACTTAGAAGTGGCAGCGCGAGTGGTTCATGAAAGCTTATAAATATCTGGAGCATAAACAGGCAACAGAAAGTTTTACATTTAACCACGTGGGCTCCAAATAAATAGCTGAAAATTGCTCTAACCATAGGTTTCAATATCAATCGTCCGATGATGGGATGCAGATCTTTCCAGAGAGGTTGGAACTCGATAGTTATTTCACTTTGCACTACCCAAAACCTTTTTTTTTTTTTTTTTCGGAAATGTGTGCTTCCATAGAAGATGATTACATTACACAGCCTGAAAGTCCGAAACCAGGACTGGAAGATGGAGTGCAGCAGAGAGTGGTGGCGTCCTCTCGACAAACGCAGTTCAGCCTCTTTGCCTCTAGATAATTTGTTATTGTAGGTTGGCTCCAATTTAAGACAGTAATGTTTCAGAAACACTTGGAAAAGCAAGCCAGCTGCAGGGAGGATATCGTTACAAATTGAGACACATGTTGTACGGGAATACCATTCTTTTCAAATACCAAAATTGTGTCTGGGGAAGTAAAGCCATGCAAATGAGTCTGAGGCAGGACCTTGGTCTGTAACGTGCCGAGGGCCTTCAGCTTGCATTAGAGGCACTGAGCGCTGAGTGCGCACAGTACTGCACAGGATCAAGCCCAGATATTTAATTAGCTGTAATTTTCATGGTAGAAGCGAATGTTGAATAGTTGAGGGTTCTGCAAAATGTCAGAGGTTACTTCGATTCACGGCTCTCATGAGATAATCACACATGCTTCCAAACACAACCTTCTGTCCTGGGAGTGAAATGCAGCTCGTTATCAGAATAGTGTAAATAAGGCAATGATTAGTAGGCCTCAGCTGTGAGGCCTTGACTGATGGAGGCACCCAGCAATGTGCTTAACTTGCCCGTTTTGCTCTATGGGACCTGAAAATAGACAGGGAGAGACTCAGCAGGTAATCTGGAAACGAAAAGTGCTTCGGAAAAGCTTGCTTGCCACAGTCTGATTTCCTCCTGATTCCTTGCTCAAACAGTGTTGCTTCTGCTTTGCTTGAATCTCCCACTGCTTTTTTAACAAGAATTTAGTTTTATCTTAAAATCTATTGCTCACTGCTTGATTATGGCCAACATTTTCGCAACCACAGTCCTCAAAAGTGTTTTGCTCCCTTCCGACCCACTTTCAGGTATTGCTCGTAATACTAAGAAATAGTTTACAAGATCCTCGCTGTTGTTCAGAGCTCACTGCTCCACACTGAAGTTGGCCATGGTCGTTTCAGGGTCAAGCTTCACAAAGGCTATTAGGTGCTTAGCTCCTTATCAGATTTCAGCGGCAATCAGACACACACTGTCCAGGATCTCAGCCTCTGAATGTAAAAGCATCTCAGACGATGTTTTTACAAGGGTGCCTGTCTGTTTTACTACAGTCTTTGTTGTTAGGGACTCTGTATTTAATCACGAGTTGTGCTTTTTTTCCCCCATAAACTTTTCCTGCACCACTGACTCCGGTAGCTTGACTGCACATGAACAGACTGATGGAGAGCTAGAGTCTCCCTCTATGCCCGTTTCACACTTAACACTTTTGAGTGCAGCCAAATCTGCTTTGCACCAATTTAAATAAGAGGAGAATTCGGCCTTATATGTATGAAAGTGCCCGGTCAGTCTTTAAAGCCTGGCAAGGAATTAGGAGTAACTCGTTTCAATATGAATGTGGGTTGTACCAGCTTAAGGAACAGCATGGGCAAGATGCTTATTTCAGTTCAAATAATTTTCATTTCACAAAACAATTAAAACTAGTAAGGGCAAGTAAGCACCAAAATGATCTCTGAAGTCAGTGGTCCCAGGTCCTGGAAGCTGTCAGGTAGGCTACAGCCTCCAGGAGCCTCAGGCTCTGCAAATTTCTGTGGGTCTGTCAATCGAGCTATGCCATTTTTTGCTGGCTGAAGTTCTGGGCCCGTGTTTTGTTTGCCAGCAGCCCTAGATGCTCACTACCTTTGCAAATCAGACCGGGTGTAGTTATTTTCTAAATTGGGTTGAAGAATCAGATTTTGTATTTGAAACATATGCCCTAGGAGGTTTTATAGAAAAGCAGGAGGAACCCACCAGAAATCAGCACTTCTTCCTTTGATTCAGAGTGTGCAGTGATCTACAGCAGCGTACCACGAGCCTGCTATTTACTGCCACTGAGACGGAAGTTAGCGCTCCCACACCCCGGCAGCAAGATGTGGGAGCTGAAAGCCGCTCTGGAAGTATGTCATTTTATACTTCACCATTTTAAGAACCCTTTTTTTTCTTTTTCTTTTTTTTTTTTTTTTTCTTTTCTGGGAAATCCTTTTTCTGATTTAATATATCTGAGAAGCTACATAGGCAATTTTGAAATGTAAGATCACACTGCTAGAGCCAGGCAGCTCTCAAGGGCAAAGCTGCAGTTCCAAGCAAATGTGTTTAAGGCTTTGTGGTGTTAACAGTCTCTCCTCTCCCCCTTTGGATAAATGGAAAATTTCTGTAGGCTTATAAGAAGCCAGGTGAAGGAAGACTTCTGAACCAGAAGAGTAGGTGTTAAGTGTACGAGTCCAATTACTCTGCTGATTTAAATTAGTTTAACACCAGTGGAACTATATCCAGTTAAAATTAGCTAGGGCTCTGGCCCATAGCACTGTGTCAATGAAGATGATTAGCACAAAAATGTGTTTAAATATATAAAATCTGTTTTCAAGTATACCTTTAAGGTCAAATTCTGTCCTGATCAGAGCGAGGAGGGCAGGGTAAGATGCTGGTAGATAGATGCTACAGCGACAGGGGAGTGATAAAAACTCTTAAGGCAGAAAGGGAGGTTAATAGCTATGCCCCTTGCCTCAGGAATCCTGACCAGAGCAGGAAATCTTGTGCTGGACCATTATGGGCAGGGGAGCTCACAGTGGGATATATATTACTTCTGCTCTAAACTGGAGTGTTCTGCATGTTGTATATTTTTACGACTACAATATATGGACTAGACAGCTGGAGGTTTGGGCCTGTAACTCAGCAGATGCTGACCCCAGGACATACGGGTTGGCTCTGTAGGTGGCCATACTCCTACTATTTCCATTACTG
Source organism: Scopus umbretta (assembly GCA_013400535.1). NCBI lineage: Eukaryota > Metazoa > Chordata > Aves > Pelecaniformes > Scopidae > Scopus > Scopus umbretta. The sequence continues at coordinate 29,015 of VZTL01019735.1, read as the reverse complement.
CTGGGAGAAATTCTGCTGACACAAGCAGAAAAACTCCCTTCTGCCCCCACCATAGGATTAGTCAACACACACACATACACACACACACACACACACACACACACACACAGAAGCTAGTTGTGAGTTTAGCGTGTGCCACTTAACTTTCTAATTTAGTTTACCATAACTATCATGTTAAATTCAAGCAGACCTTAGTGTTTCCATTTATTTGCTTTAGGAAACCTTGACACCAAAACTGGAGGGTTAAAACTGATCCTGCCTGGACGTAAAACATGTAGGCAGGCAACACTAACACTGCTAATTTTAGAAACTCACATTGCTCAAACTTGAAAAAATAACACTCAACAGAATATTCTTCCTAGCTTAATTCCTTTATCATAGTAGGACTTTGGCACCAAGACATCTTTTGCTGGTTCTTCACATTGCATCAGGCTAGAACAGCTTGACAGTCCATATCCTGATGGAGAGACTAAACTTTAACATTAAGGATTATGTTGCTGATTAGCACTTCCAATAATCAAGTAATTGGTACATTAAACTTGCCAGAGTTTGGCAACTTGCCCAAAAAGGTCATGCTTGCATTGATTCCTTTTTAGAGAGTCCATATTGTTATTACACGAATTCAAACTGTCTGTCCAGAACTCTAGCGTAAAAATATTTGGCTAATTTCCTTCTTTTCATACAATTTTATGGGAAATAAAATCCAGGAAAAGTTGCACATTACGGCAATACGTTCAGATTTTCCAATTAGGGTAGGTAGGGAGCAAGAGAGAAACAGACAATTTTCTGGACTTTTTCTTCTCCCGGGTTAGCATGGCCAGTGCAATCGATAGAAACCTCCAAGGGCTCAAGTCAACACAATTATTAGTGCAGCTCCTACCCTCTTTGTATTTTAGTAGAATTTCTGTGAGGTTGGGAGTCTCTCGTGAGGGATCCTCCCCGCAGCCAGGCAGCTGAAGGAGCAGGGTTTTACCTCTGCCCTTCCCCAGGCCTGGGCAGGGGGAACTCATGGGAACGGCGGAGGTTGGGGCTGCGGTGCAAGGGGCTGCACCGATGCCCTGCTCCCCCTGCTCGTCCCCTCTGTGCAGACTCGGGCAGGCTCTGAGCCCTGTGCTGCCTTCACAGACAGACTGCTGGGAGGCCAGAAATCTAAGAAGGCCCCCTGCTCCCCCGGACTGTCTATTACCAGCACTAATGAAAGGAGGTCTCTGCATGAAACCAAAGAGTCCTCACCTCAAGTCAATCATCAGAGCTGCACAAATCACTTGTGCGTGCCTTGAGAGGCTGAAAACCCACCCGCATTTCACTGAGGTACCCACTGGAATGAGATGGTTATCATGCTGTTTCTTTCTGCAGAGTATTTTGGGTATCTTCTTTCCCTTGAAGCACACAAGGATCCTGGTCTCATATCTCTTCTGCAGAGAGGCTACTTCTTTTCTTTTTGTGGAGAAAGGAGGGGATGAACACAGACTGACTAATAACCATCATCATGCCATGCTATGCTATTGCACAAACCCCAGAGGCATGGCAGACAACTAGGCTGGGCTTTTTAACTTTCAGTGTCTATGGGGACATCTATGTCTGTGCCAGTCACCCTAAGTTTCCTTCACAGCAGGGAGAAATAGGCACTCCTAGGGCACAATTCGTCTGAGCTGTCTCAGTTGTCGACTTCAGGATGAGCTCAGCTGTCTCTTTGAAGTGCCTGCTTCTCTAGGTTTATTTTAAACAGAGTTTAGACAATTAGCTCAGCTGTGTCTTCATTCCAGATGTCTATATTGGGTCAGAATAATCTTGTCTGGCAACCTGAAAACTTTCCTTGGTAAATGGGAAAATGGTTATTCCTGAGGATAACCACAGTGGCAGTTATTGACATTTAGAGAATACAAAGAGCTGAGGACAATAACTGAGGGATAAAGTATCCTTGTCTTTTCAATACAGCTTGTTCAGTTTGCCCACTTTCTCTGTCAAATCGTCTCCATGAAGTGATGTCATGTATAATTGTGTCAGCGGGCAAAAACACACAACTCAGTGAAGCCAGAACTCTCTCTGAGTTTTAAGGCTTTGGCTCTGGATGATGTTAAACCCTTCTTGGGATTGGGACCTTGGAAAGGTGGCATTACTGCAGCCTGGATGGTCCAGGAAAGCACAAATAGATGCTAAAAACCAGCCTGTCTTTGACTACAGTGTCAGCACACAAATGTGCAAGTCTCTTGGCACTGGCTTGAAAAAAAACACAGCTATGGGGAGCTTGAGCAAGGTGGGAAAGGATGGATTAACCACAGCTCTCCTAAAATGAAAAAAAAGGGATACAGTCAACTAGTGTCCTTCTCACTAGATCAAATCACGACCCCGGGGTAAAAGCATGTGTACATTTATGAAGAGACAATCTTTCAAGCTCCAAAGGTGGCACACGGTGTTTGCAATAAAGATCTCACTGCTGAGAGGGACATATGTGCATCCATACCTCAGGGGTGGGTAGGGGGTTCCCCATTAGCAAAGCCTAGGAGTGTATAAAGATTTTAAATATTCATCTGACTTCTGAGTTATTGTATATGTTGGTTGTTAGTCTAAGAAAGTTATAGTTGTCCTCTGTCCTTACAAATGTATCTTTTAAATGTGTCAGCACATGCCAAGAGCAAGGAATAATGGTTCTGTTCCACTGAAGAAAGTAAATAAATACTGTTTGTGATCAAGGGAAGTAACATTTTTGGCACTGCAGCCAGCACAGGGAACATGGCATTAACAAATAAACAGGGAGTCCGGACTACGCTGCAGTATCTTTGATGGTGCAACTAGCCTGCACTGATGGAGCAGAGAGGTGTTGCCATGGCCCAGATTCCACAGCCTGTACTCCTATCTATGGTTGTAGGTGCCAAGCCCTTCAAGGCAATATTCGTACTGCACCGCTGCAGTCACTATTTGTGCTACCAGGGACAGGGATTTACTGGAGGCTACAGAATATTCCACGGATTGTAATGAAATCTGGCATGTCATCAAGCCACATCCGGCAAACCGTCAGTATTTTACTGCTAAACAGATTTCTTGCAACACCCACCATTTTCCCTTTTCTTGAAAGAAGCTCTCCACGCTTGTGAATCTAAACAAATGCAATTCCATTTGTTTCTTGCTCACAGGTCTGAAGCAACATACATATATTAAACTAACAGTTTCACAAAGGCGCTGTTTTATCAGAAGGATTCAGTAGGCTGGGAATAGGGAATGAAGGGAGGGGGGGGTTCTGCTACTGGAGCATTGTCCTTGGACAAGCCACGGTTGTTGGTGGACTTACCCATATCTCTGCCTTGCTTTGCAGCCCTACCAGGAACCACGCACATATAACAACTGCAGGGCTGGGGGAAACCTCAACTGCTTTTCTACAGTGGGTGACTTGCACCAGAGGCAGATACCTTGGGTAAGAGAGTAAAGCCCCATGGCACAGGCCTTTCTGAGATAAGCTACAACAGGCAGGTCACAAACAGCAGGTAGTCCCTAAGCACCAATACCTGAGGAAAGAAAGCTCAGGGAGAGGGGTTCAATCCCTGAAGAAGAGCCCAGCTGAAAGCCAGGCTGTGGTCTGGAGGCAGACCAAAGTAAGATGGCTGGAGATGACCATTTGGTAAGTCAGTTGGATCTGAGCTAGCAGGAAGCAGCTGGGTGGTCCTGCTCTATGCTATGCTGTAGGGCAATTTCAATCATCATCATGAAGGCTTGAGTCGCTGCATAACTCAGCTGGAGTAAATACGCAGATTAATGGCCCAGACCTAAACCATATCCTAGGCAGAAAACCACTGACTTTGACATACACAAAACAATAACTTCACAGCCAGCACCATCACGAAATGTTCTGTGAGCAAAAGTGTAATGAGGCTGCTGATGGATGGAGTACTGACAAGTATAGATGCAAGACAACACAAAGAACAATATTAAGACATAAATACCAATAGTTTTCTGAAAGTGCTGATAAATCGGAATCTGTATCTTCTTTCACAAAGGCCACATCCACACAAGTTTGACCTCATACCTGAAAATACTCATTCTACTCACACAGAAGGCAGTAGTGATTACACAAACCTTTACTTATTCTGATTTCGAATTCGGAGACACCTCCTTTTCAATGGTGGCTCCAGATCCTCTGGCCCTGTGCTGAGTATTGGCGTTGAGATAATGCACGGCGCAATAGCAGTCTTTTCTGCTGGTTTTGGCACAGGCTGGATCACGCAACCTGTCTTGGGCAGCATCCGCAAAGCATACGCATGGTCCTCGTCTGCTGGATTGTTAAGGTTTGGGTCCTGTTTGTCTCCCCCAGCAAGGGGTTCTTCCCCGGTCTTCTTGCCAGCATCTCCCTCAAGGTGGCAGTTTGATGCGCAGTTGTTCTCCTTAACGGACTCCAGCTCGCTCACCGCCAGCTCCTCCGGGGGCTGGGGCTTCTTCGGCTCCTGGGGAGGCTCTGGGTTCTTGGAACCCTCTGTGTTCTTCGTGCCATTCACAATGACGTTGCACACCGCTGCACCAGCTTCCAGTCCTGGCGTGCTGGAGGCCAAGGAGACGGGACAGCAGTGAGCTCCGTCACTGCACGGTAATGTTTTTGAGTCAACTGGGCTGCAGTTGTCCCTGCAGTCGCTGCAGTTCCTTTTGTCTGAGCTACCAAAAGCCAAATTTACAACACTGTTAGGTTCACGTTCAACTTTCACTTGGGCATGTAAAGCCCTGTGGATAACATTGTGCAGTCTGGACCGGTGGCCTACTGTTAGGTCTATCACACCATCCTGTGGACCCTGTAGCACACTGGGGAAACCAAATTTACTGTTCACTGGACTACTAGGTCTGACAGTCAAGTCAACAACTTCATTTTTACTGTGCTCCTGAAGCACTTGAGCTTGATTTAAGGACTGGCCTGAGCAGCTCGGTGACGAGTCAGAGGATTTAGATGATCCTTGCTTTGACTCTCGAGGGGATGAAGAGCTATTGGTTGGCTTTGCCCCAGGCGTCTCGCTGGAGGTACTCGGAATGAAGCTTTCACCGTTGCTGGAGAAGCCATTTGGGGGTTTGGAGTCGTTGATGTGAGGGATGGGGATGGGAATGGGGATGGGAACGGGCAAAGGGACAATGACAGGATATGGCACTAGTAGAGTTGGGGGTGGCACCAGCGGGGCAAGGGATGGCAATCCGAAGTTCATCATCTGTGGCATAGGCATAGGACCATTTGGCATCATGCTGACAGGGGGAAAGGGAAGACTGGGCAAAGGAGCTCCAGGAGGGGGAGGTGGCAACAAGCCCGGAGGATTCCCAGGCATGGTAGGTGTTGTGGGGGGATGGATATGAGGGGAAAGCATTGGCCTGTGCATGGGGCTAGAGGTGGGACCCATATTTCTGGGACCACCTGGTGGGGGACCGATTCCAGGAATCATTGGATTTGACAGAGGGCTGTTAGGATTTGAGGCATGGTGAGGCGGCCCACGAATAAATGGTGGACGGATTTGCTGCATAATTTGCTGTTCCATGAATATGGGCAGAGGAACTGGCCCACGGTTTGTCATCACCATGGGAGGACTGCGAGGTGGGACACCAATTGGAGGCACAATGCTAGCAGGTGGCTGGACAGAAACTGGTGGAATATTTGGATTCTCACTGATGGGAATAGGTTTGGGAACTGGCGTGGGGATTTTAGTGACAGAGCAGTTGGCAGTGTCAGACGGAGAGGCAGTGGTAGACGCTGATGGTCCAGGACCTTGAATTTGGCCAGCTGCAGACGCTGGGGATGGGGCTTTTCTCCGAGCATCTGCTAGCGGTATATTCCAAGAATCTGGAGTCAGCAGCTGCACCCCAGTGCCTTCTGCTTTATTTTCGACTGGAGGATGTAATGTACTGCACAGTCCAGCTGGAAGATTGGCCTGTGTCTCTTTGTAGAAAATGTCCATTTTGTACTGATTGAGACATTTTGCACTGCAGAACTGAAGCCTTCTTTCCCCGTCCCCAAAATCCAGATACTCTTTTGTGTGTCTTATGTGCTTACACCAGTCACATACCTACAACACAGTAATAAAATCAAATCAGGCAAGAAAAGCAATCTTCTCTTCATAGTGTTATTTCAAAAGTCATTTTTCAGTTGCTTTCTAAATACTCACATTATTTTTCTAGCAGAAAAACAATAGTTACATTTGTGAAAACTATGCTTTTTTTTTTCTCCAAAATATCGGTGAATTGAATGCCACTCCCTTTTCTGGCTCACATGATCTCAATTCTACCTCATACAGTACATAATATACCTTACACCCATACCACAGAGATGAATCCTCAGATGGCATAAACTGTTACAACACGCATATGTAAGTATACAAAATCCATATGAGTATGGCTGTGATTACTCCTCGGTGGTAAATCAAGCACACCTATACTGCCTGGGATTCCACGCTACACAAGAAGTACGATAACTGGAAAAGGACTCAGCAAGTTGCTGGAAGTGAATGCAAATAATTTCTGCTAAACTGTAGCACATTGTTACATTTAGTATTCTATTAAGGGTATCAAATAGTAAGTTGGAAAGGGTGTGGTATTTTAAAATGGCATCATGAAGAAAAAAGCATCATTCATCCTTTGCCCTTCATTCCAAGGAGAAACTTGGAAATAGTCAGGACATTTGTGTGAGGTTTGAATAGTCCCAATTTGTGATGTCTCGGCAAGCTGGAATTCTCTTCTGAGCTGTTTGCCCACTCTTGTGTACGAGTCACTTCGAGTGAGAGTAAAACTTCTTGGCAAGCAAGGGCCTATTTAGCAACTTTTCAAATACTACAGCAAAAAGTTTGCATTGCAGGCTCATTTTTGTTTTGTTTCTCTGCTTTCCATTTAATCCATTTCTGTGTTACTATTGGTGTGGTGAAGGCATAGCCAATTTTTTTTAAAGTAAGGCTGCAGAACTAATTAAGCTGTGAAAGGTTTTCCCAGTTGTAAACCACTAGACACCAAAGTTCAAAAAATAGTCATTCTAGGCTTCAGAATCCATTACTTCAGAGAAATTATTGTGATTTCATTAACACATTAATTTTGCAACACCAACAGCTCTCACAGATGGTGAAGACATGATCTACAATTCAAATATGACTCTTGTTTGCACAAATGCCTTTCCTTCATATGGCATTTTAAACAAGAATTAATATGAGTAATCTTGCCATAGCTATAAACAGATAAACAGATGTCAGATTTTTCAGTGCCTTACTTTTTTGACAGAATTTTACACACACAAAAAAAACATTTTTGTCATTTACATTAGTTCTCAAAATACTCCGTTGACAGAGATTTTTGGTGCTTTCTATCAGCATGTTGAGCCTATGACCATGTCAGAATACATCCTGGTATTGTTTGTTCTGCCTTTTCCAAATAGCCCATATTAGCTTGCTTTGAAATGACTATATCTTTTGTAAAAAAA
>VZTL01019735.1:0-19235 GCA_013400535.1 Scopus umbretta | reverse complement strand
CTTTTCTTTTCTTTTCTTTTTCTTTCTATCATCTATCTACCTACCTACCTGAGCAATCAGTCTATGCTGCTTATTTAAGATATAAGTATAAAATGTGCATGTCATACACAGATAATATGACACCTTACAATACCATACTAAGAGGCAGAAAAACAGTCCCTACAACGAGGAGGAAATTACTGGAGGAGAAAAAATGTCACTTAGAATTAATGAATCAAGTCTGTCTTACAGGATTGATCATTTAAGATGAGGTCAATGAATTTATGATACAAATGGCTGTATCACTAGAGGTAATAAAATGGAGCAACATTATTCATTTTACATCTAACTAATGACGTGCTCAGAGTAATTACAGACTTCTTCTAAAAGCCTACACTGATTAGTTCAGATGTGATAGGTGAAACATATATATCTTTCCATTCAATAAAATAACATTTTCTTATCTGTAAAACACACAGCCAATGTCTTATTTTTTTAAGTACTTGCATTCTGTACAGAACACCATCATTCTTCACAACCAGCTCAAAACTCTTTGTTCATTTATTCCTTCTGCTTCTCTTTTCCTGCCTCATCCTTTCCCTTCCCTTCACCATACAACCAAGAGAAGAACTAAACTGTTGCAGAATGCCTGTTAATGCTGCACGTTGGATTTGGTATTGCTTACGCATGGGAGTAGCTGCCTGGGTTTCAGCAGGATTAGTCACGACAGCTAATGCTGCGGGATCACGTTGGGAGGGTCTGATCCAGCATACGTGGAAAACAGTGGAGAGATTCCTCTTTAATGCAGTCAATTGGCTTTGGGTCTGACACATAACACCGGCCTCTGCTCACCTTGGAGTCGGCAGGAGCCTTGCCCCTGACCTCAACTGGAGCAGAGGCACGGCTGGGGATTTTGGAAGGAACTGTGGCAGAAAATCCCATAGCACAAGTTAACAAAAGGAATACATGGGAAGAAAATAAATTCCATGAGGCCGAGTTTCAGACATTTCCTAACAAACACAGGCAAAGCAACTATTTTGCACATTTCTACCCAAAAGGAAGTGGGACTGGTAGCGGTGTACTGACAGGGAACGTGAACATTTCTGAGATAAAGGGTCAGACCTTGCAAGGTGCTAACAGATCCCCTACGCACTTTCATCTCCCTTGGAAAATACTCCTAGGAGCACTCCTGGGCAAGCACACTTCACACCGCGAATGCCAGAATACAAACCCTGAATGACAGAAAGATCAGTAATAACATAACTGCCTATCTCATTCAGCTGTAATGCAACAACCCCCAAGAAGATTAAATTTACCTAACTGGGGCATGTCCAATGCTAAACAACAAAATGAACATTTCCTTCAGTACATTTAATGTAGTTATATTTTAGTGGCGGGTTGCCAGTGTGCTACTTATAAGCTCAATGACTTGATATCATTCATCTGCTTTCCTGTGAAACACGCAGCAATCTACACCAGGAGACAACTCAGAAGACACTGCATCAGCAGAAACACTACTCGCACCCGATACGGGAATACGGAGGAAGCCAGGACCGAGGAATCCTGTAACGCTCAGATTTCTCTAATACAAAGAGGGGAAAAAAGCCATCCCTGTTGGCATCTGTATCTTTATTTTGACAGAAACATCCAAAGCAGAGTCCAGACATGGCCACAAGGTTGCCCTGTGGGCACAACACAAGCATCCTCTTGCGCTTAAAAGGGCCACACTTGGGCTTTAGGCACAGGGTAATTAATACTTTAATTGGCTGTCAAACGCAGGCACAAAGTTCATCTATTAGTACAGTCCATCACTAACCTCTGAACGATAATCTAGTATCAGACACTACTTTGTTAAGAAATACATTTGCTAAAAACTGTCTGCAGAGGTATTTACATCAGCCTGAGAGAAACCAGGAACAAGTAACATGCAAACACCACTGCTGCGATGAAAGAGAGCCTGTGCCTTATACACAGCACTTTGGACTAGTATCAGCTCCTTGGTAAAGCTGAGTAAGAGGACAGAAAGGGGTCACTAGGGCAAAGACAGTCCCTTTTCAGCTTCTCCAGAACCAGAGGATGACTAATGAAGCTTCCCTCCTTGCTCAAGAGAATGCTGTCATGGGACACCTTGCACAAGAGAGGGCTGCATCGCACCTTGAGGACCAGGCTCCTATCAAAGATGCCGAAACACAGGATTGAAGATTATCAAAGCCTTGCTTCCTGGCATAAAATCCATGTACTCAACTTTGCTGAGTAGTTTCTACTCTCTTTTCCCACTGTGGTATCCAACTGCTGTCTCTTCATACATGCTCAGGCATATGTTTTGGCTTCACGGATGCCACCGCGCATTTCCTATATCCCATTCTGGCCCTGGTTGCCTTTTCTTTTAGCCCAGACTGTGTCCCAGGCCCTTCCCTGCAGTTTCCAACCCTACCACCCATCTAGGATGTGCGAGGCGTGGAGGCAGAGACACCCACCCCATCCCAAAAGCCGCAAGGCGAGGAGACAAATCCCCCTCCCCCTGCACACGCTTTTGCCTTGCAGCCAAGCGAGAACCCGACACATCAGCCATATGTTTTTCAGCAAGGGCTCAAGTTTTTTGAAGCCTGCCAAACATTGGATGCGGCAGCAATCTAGAAATTAGGAAGTGGCTTGAAACGCACATACAGAGGTTTCTAGTAAACAGCCAAATGAGTCACAACTAACGCTCTTACACACAGCTCAGTCAGACCCTTTGCAGATCACCCAGCAGCTGCCGTGGCATGGACACCAAGGCGCCTTGCCACCGAGGCCCCCTCACAAGGCTGTGAAGCACTCCTAGCAGGACACCAGGAGAAAATTCAGTCTATCAGAAGAAAAGAAAACTAGATCTGTGTCCCCTGAAGGACTATGTGCCTAACTATCTTTAAAGGGCAAAGGAGTGTGAAACTGCTTTCAGTTGTCCTTGCCAGCTCCCCCAGCTTGTCAGGCAACATGGCTGCCTGCTCCCTCCCTTCTTTCCTCCATCTATCCACCACCAAGGCTCCTCTTCAGAGCAGGTCACCTAAAAGGTAATGGTAATTTCTTAAAAAATCCCCTCATAAAAAATCCCTGCCCGTGGTGCTAAATCCTGCACATGGTCCCATCTCTGCAGTCTGTTCCATGACCTAGCACAGAGAAACTTTGGGGCAAGAGCTGTACCTCAAGTGTTAACGCATTCAACGCTTGTGAGCACAGAGAAGCCGCAGCCCCAGTGGGGCTCTGAGGTGGACTGAGCCCTCCTGCAAACAGCAAGTTAGAGGTCTGTACTAACTCTTCACTCCCTGCCTCGCTCATCTCCTAGGGGTTCACTCTGCGGAGGTGCCCCCAGGGAAGCAAATCCCCTGCCAGGTTGGGAAGGTGCTGCTTGGCTGTTAGCACACAAACATGTGGCAATTTGTTTGACATAAAGATTGTTCCAAGGCACTGGAGTTCCCTTTTAGCATTTTCTGACTCGGAAAAAAAGATTAATATTAAGAAGTGCAAGGTAGGCACCCTACCGTGCCGACTGGGAAAGCCATTGATTGGGAAGATGTGCAGAAGGACGCGGCCGGGCTCTGCTCAGATGCGTGGGGTCAAAGCGAGGAAGAGGAGGGGAATACATTCCACCAAGAGACAATGGCAACTCATTTGAGAGGTTAGCGATAATCAGCATAAGGGAATTGAAATTCAGAATTTAAAGGCTTTTTTGCTTATCCTAGTGCTTTCTTCCCAGCTAACTGAGTTACTAGCACCCTGTGCCAAATGATGGAGTGGGCAACAGCCTCGCCAGAAGCCACACAACGTGCCGTCACTCACCAAGGTGTCCCGCATCTCCCAACCCAATCCTCCTCTAAAATGCCCACCCTGGACCTGTTCAGGCTTCCTCTCAGGAGGGATTGGGTAGCCCGGTGCACGGCTGCTGCCTGAGCAGGGTACACAGGGATCTGCATGTCCAGCACTGCAGCCACTGCACACTGGCCCATGGGGTGGGGGACTTTGGTCCGGGGGTCCCTGGCAGGGATGCAGACTGTCCCCAAAGGGGGAGGGCAGTTCACAGCATCTACTTTCAAGATGACTGTAATCAAGACCCTGCCTCAGCTGTTGTGAATGGGAATTGATGCTCTTTCACTACCAAATACCAAACAACACTAGTAACAGGCATAATCCAAAGCGTGGCCCTGAGCAGTTATCCAGCCTCGATCACCATTTTCAATGTGCTTACTGCAAGACATCCAGCATGTTTATTGTGGCAGGATTTTTCTGTCCAAGATGGCTTGTGATAATTTTTTATAATGATTGTTCCACTTGAATGGAGTGATTATTATAAAAAATTAAAAAAAAAATCATTCCAGCTGAAACCTGCTGCGAAGGAACCCTGAGGCAGGCTCTAACACACTGTGAATGTGGTTACAATATAGCTTGTAGCAATGCTAGGTGTGAAGGAAAACAGATTTTTACAATGTTTGGAGCTTTGTGCAAAAACAGTTGACAAAACAGAACACTGCAATTGCCTACAATGTAAAACTGTCCTGTGACTAGTTTCTCTCTGTTTAAAAGAGACCAAAGCTTGCCTGCTACTTGTTTTTCCTTCCCTGATGCAACCCTCTGAAACTTCTTGTCCTCCTGAAAATCTCTACCACTATTTTTTGAGGAGTGATTGCTGACTTTATGTCATTCAAATGCAAGACCCACTCTGTCTCCATTTTTCATCCTCATTATGCAAAAGTCTAAGCTACATGAAGCATAAGGAGAAAATAGAGCTATTTGGTAATTAATGGCTAATGATAAATTGATTTCATTTTTTGAATCATTGCAGTTGTCATCTGTGGTATTTAAAACATAGCCTTTTCAAAGCCCTTGTGTTCCTTTGTGTTGGGGGGCTTTTTAATGTTTCCAGCCAAAAGCAATGACTGTAAGTTATGCTAATGCCCAGTGGAAATCCAGGTTGGGTCTTGTTTCATCAGAGTGGCTACATATTTGATTTTGTATATAAACAGCTGAGCTCTGTGTTTTCAACTTCAGTCTGAGGCTTTGAAACCACAGGAGGAACTTCGGATCTGAAACCGCTGGTGAAGCCCACAATATGGTGGGCGAAACTTCAGGGAAAATGAATGTCATGTGAGGTGGGGCTTGCCAAGAGGGAAATTCTTCTCCCCAGAAACCTTCCCGGCTGAAATAACACAGAATGGGACAATAATAGCATTTAAACCTTAAAATCCTTAATGTGGGGTTTTTACACTTGTACCATACAAGAGCTGATTACAGGGCACATCCACGCTGCTGTTTCAGTACTGGCTAAGGCCACCACTCCAGCAGTGACAGAAACCCTAATTAAGATTAAGATGATGCAGAAGATGAAAAGAGGGCAAGAGTGGGAGAGAGAGGCAGGGGGTTTACACACCCTCAGCAAGACAGACAACCTGTCTCACCAAGACTGCCATTGCAGAAATGCCTGAAGAACACCTAAGCCTGAATGCCCTTTCCAAGGGTAATGCAGGCCCCCGAGAAACCTCATCCCACTGTAAGTCCATTGGCCTTTGAGCATAACCATGTCATGCTCTGCAGGGCATGAGCAAACCCTGGCTCAAGCCATTGAGTCTCAAGCTCAACCCTCCAGCTCCCATCGAGCCTCAAGCTCATCAGGTGGCTGTCACAGATCTGCAAGCAGTAGCCCAGCACTTGCATGGCGTTTTGCCCACACAAAAAGTCCAAGAGGCAGTTCCTCTTCCAGACTTAACCTGGCCTGACAGGAGACTATTTAAGTGTGTCTGTAGCCTCCTTCTTGGTGAGCCTAATTTGAGGGTAGGGATCTGTGGAGTCAATTGAGTGTCTGCATCATGCTCCTCATGGCCCTTAACTCGTAGGTAGCAGTGGAAGAAGACAAGCTTGGCAGGCCAGGGGCACAGACATATTTGCTGGTCAGGCAAGCAGTTTGATTCAGGTTACATGGACGTTGGTCACCTTGATGTCAGACATTTGATTTCCAGGTCAAGACTTCCCATGATGCGCATTCCCAAATTCCCCTGGTCCTGAAATGATCTGGGAAAAAAACGAGCAGCCAGAAGCAAGAACTACATTGAGTAGGTGAAGCTGCAAGTCTCGGTGCACTACAGTATGTGCTTTTCCACAACAGGAGGTTTTGCTTTATGATCCTTAAGCTGTTACTGCGACAGTGAGAGCTTTGCTTCTTCCTAAAGGTGACACAAACGTACCTCCTCAAACTGCTGCCACTAAAGCCGTGCAAAGTATTGGCAGTGAGAAGTGTCGTAAATACCTTGAGAACAGGACAAGAACTGTCGGCTCTGTATATTCAGGAAGCCAAAAGAAAGAAAACAAAGCTAGCAGCTGGAAAAACATTTCTGGGGCTTAGAAGTACTTCTTCACAGTGTCCAGGGCCTGCCATCTCTTTGGGGGAGCAGGGGAAGGTTGAACTAGGAAATCCTCCTCCTTCCCCCCCTCAGAGAGTGGAAACCCATTTCTTTCCTCATGGGAACATTTACCTCTGTGTTCTTGGAGAACCTTCTGCACAGCTTACATTTTCACGTGCTCAGCTACAGAAGGCAGCAGAACAGCTTCTCCACTGCCAGGGTGCTCAAGCCACGGGTGGGACTCCCCGGCACCTGGGCTGAGAACCACTGCCAGCCCCTCTTCAGGGGACAGACGAGAAGGCCAGCACCCCTGCCACGCCAGGAGCTCCTCGCTCCTATGCCGGGGCTGCAGAGACCCTGCTCCTCACGAGAACAGGACCGAACATCAGCCACAGTAGGTTTCTTCTGCAGAGCAGCTGTCAACCAGTGCACTGAGGAAAGACAGCCTGTACGTGCCAGGCTTTGCAGCACTCCCTGCATCCAGCCCCAGCAATCAGGTAAAGAAAGGGAAATTGAGAGCAATTAACACTGTAAATCTTTCTACCAAATTATTTTGAGAGTTACGGATGCTGCTAAGCACAGGAAAACTTAAAGGTAAAAGAGGAAAGGGGCACTTTACTTGCCTCAAACAGCATCTCACTGAGTGACCAAAATCTCTCCAAATGAGAAATCTTCACCCTTGACAATCCCATTCACATAACTTCAGAAGCCAAATGAAGATTTATATTCTCTAATTAATTCACTTTTTTATTCAGTACCTGAATAAACATGTTCACCTTTTTTTTCTGAACAAAACTTTATTCTGGTCATATAGCAAAGCAACATTGTGAGATGGAAAATAACCCATGTGGCTCATCTGTCTAGAATTTATATCTAGTAATATCTTGTATGTATTTTTTCTCCAATATATTTTCTTTTTAATATTCAAGAGAATATAAAAATAGCAATAAAACCCCCTCCATTATGTTTCCAGTGGCTCATAGGTTGGTTGACAGGACTATAAATGTAATAATGAGGAGGTTTGAGGGGCAGGTTAATGTTTTTTGCTAACACATGATGCTTTTCGCCTAAGGCATTGCTGGAGGCCAGTACCACTTCACCTGGACCCAAATCACCACTGAACAGCCATTATATCACTCAGACTTAAATGTAATATTACTGGGTCTAGAGAATATTACTGTAATCCGGATTTGAAATATCATTAGTCCGTAGAATAGCAAGTAGGAATGCAATCTGAAACCTTGAGAAATCTTTATTTACCTGTAATGAAAGGTTCTAAGTCCAATTCTTCCTCTCATCTATGCCATTTTACAGTGGCATAACTCTCTCAGATTTTTGTGTCATTTCTTCTGACTTATGCTTCTACAAGCAAGCTTACAGAACAGAAGTCTCTGGGTGCTTTGGAATATATATACACAAACACATTTTTTTTCCACCTATCTATATAGGTCAGGGAGCTTCAGCCTTTATTATTACCCGTTCATCTTTACAATGCAATAATATTTACAGGCCAGGACCCATTACACTATGTGCTCTAGCATATACATGGTCATAGCGTGGGCTGCAGTAGAACTGACCGTGTCTCACAGTCTACCTGGGACAGACCCCCCCGCACACATTTGCCCACCTTTCCCAAACATATAAAATCCATGAGGGACCGCATGAGCTGCTTACTTGGAAAAATAATGTTAGGGGAAGATTGACTTGATTAGGGAAAGATTGACTTGACCGTTAGTAAAAATGGATGAAAAAAAATCAGAACTTTCCAGGAGGAGTGTTGCTGGGTTTTAGTCTATAGAGCTTTGAAGGGAGTCCAAACTGTTCCAGATTTGACTGCGTGTGATTCACACTTTGAGAATTGCTGGTTCCGCCGCTGGTAATGGTACGCATCACCCCGCGTCCCAGAACACGTTCAGTTTAAAGAGCAGCTCTCTCTCTGGAAACCACATTTGATTAGAACAACCCTGGGCCAGATCCAAAATCTGCTTGGAAAAGTGTGTCACATCAGTTTCAGCCCAGGACTGAGACGTGTCACATCTCTTGCAGATTGGGCATGGAGAGTGGAATTCATTTTCCCATTTCCTCTGGAGTTGGGGGCTGGAGAAGACGAAGCCAAGCAAGGAAAATTGCTCGGCTGCGCGCAGAGGAAGCATTCTGCCTCCCTCTAGTTTCTCTTGCTGTGAGGCACTGATCCTGGCGGAAACCCAGAGCCCATTGGTACAGACCCAGCTCCCCTTCCCCCTTCTATGAGCACGGAATCACCAGTGGAGAGAGGCTTATTCTGAGCAATTGTTAGGCTTACTCTTGGGCATTCCCATATGAAGCAGGTAAGACTAAAATAAGGGCCAGGGAAAAGAAGAGATGGGGAATGCAACAGTCTGCACATCCTCCAAATAGTGAGAGGAGGAGAGGAAAGGAGAAAGGGAAAAACAAAAGAAAAAAGAAAAAAAAAAGGGAAAAAAAAGAAAAATAAAAAAGAAAAAATAAAAAAAGAAAAAAGAAAAAAAAGAAAATTAAAAAAGAGAAAAAAGAAATTACTCTGTCTCTGGTAGGTAGGATTTACCATGACTGTTATGGTCCCTAGCTATCTTAAACCACTGTTTTCCACAATTTTAGGCTTAAAAATAATAAACGAGGAGTTATAAGGGTCTGAAACTGCAGCCTAGAGCCAAACATATGGTGAACTAATGTGTGTGAAAAATTCCTTGTCTTCTTCTGCTAATGCCCTTCTTGTTTTACTAAGAACATTTCTGCCATGAAACCGGGCTTCCTCCAACAGGACCCGCCGGCTGCGAGGGCGGTGGGCAGCAACCAGCTTTCCTTGCGACCGATGCCTGAGGGAGGGAGGGTCAGCCCTTCGGGTATGCTGCTGCACGCTATGATGCTTTTGTCAGGCCCAAAATATTTGCTGGTTCTCAAGGAATGGAAAATGCACCTTCCTCCTTGAGATGATTTACACCTACCTCTTTTTAAGTAGGGTATGGATGTGGGGAAAAAAAAATCCCCACTAGGTCTTTCCTATTCAGATGAAAAGGTCTTACTTATCCCTCTGTTTAGAAAGTGTTTAGCATTGGAGCGTACCTGACACCCGGCTATTTACATAAATCAAATCTATTCTTAGTAACCCCGGGATGAATCTGGGATAACTCCACTGAAGCCAGTGTTGTTTTTTCAATTTGAACCATGTAACTGAGAGTTGAATTTGGCACAAAGTATTAATTTCTCACCAAGGAGGGTACATTACAGCAGAAGGCATCAGACGTGCTATTCGGTAAAGAACACAATTACAGAGGACCCTTTAGTAATGCATAGCGTTACTGTAGATGGCACTCATTCCTTGCCTGTACGTATGATGCATGCTGTGACTGCATAGATTTTATTATGTAAATGCATCATGGCAAACCCTTTCATAATTACAAGATCATGCAGATTATTTTCTCATTGCATGACATGTGTGACAAAGCATCTATGTGGAAGCTGCACACCAGGACAAAAGAAATCAACGTATTTAAACCCTCACCCTGCAAGTATATCACGAGCAAGGCTCTCAAGAGTGCTGTGCTCTTCAGACTCCTCCTCAAAGAGGAGTAACTCTGCCTTGCTTTCTCCAGCCCTTTTCCTTCCCTAGGTCTTTCCACAAAACTCCTTCTGACAACAATTTCACAGGGTAGAGCACCACTGGAAATATTCCTCATCGAGCCAGCTGAGATCTGGCTGGCAAAGGAAGACCAGTAGCCATCACATACAAAGACTCCTAACTGTGTATTTGTTCAATGCAACTGAAGTGTTTGCTTTTCTTTTAAGGGCTTTTCTTTAGATTTATTTTAACCCCCACCCCTAGTCAAGTGCTCCTCATCCAGTGACTTATAGCAAGCAGTAAAAGAAGCCAGGTTATGTAGCTAGGGTGCTGAGATGGAACTTGCTAGATTGGCGTTAGTCATTCCCCACAAACACAAAATCCCTGAGTAACTTTGGACAAAGGGAAGGGTAGGCAGTGAAATAATCCAGACAGGTTTCTAAAGCTGGGAGGCTTGTACATTCTTCATTTTCTGTCTGTATCTTTGATCCTCCTGTTAAAATGGGGAGAAGGCTTCCCTTTATCTGACTAGCCTACTTAGAGCATGAGTTCTTTGAAATGGGAATCAGGTTGTCCTACATGTGTGTACAACATCCAGTACAATCAATCACATAAAGCGGGTGCCTTGAACCACCACCATCAAATGACCAAAGTGCAACATTACTACGGGGCTCTTTCCACTCTGTGGGATCATCAATCACGAGGGGCTTTGCTCAAGCCCCGACTTTAGGATTTGGTCCTCTGTGGCTAGGTACAGACGTGCGCACACTTGCGCACTCATGCACATCTCGTTATATGGAATGGTATATGGAATGGCTTATTGCAGGATGCAATATGGTAATGGGGGAAAGGAAGACAGAGTCAAGTACAGCACATTCACTAGTAGACATGACTGAGAATATTGACTGTTCTTCACACCTACCAGGCACATTTATCGCCCTGTGATATAGGAGGGGAGATGACTGGGAGGCGGGGACGTGCCAGTTAACCTCAGGCACTTGTCCAAGCACTACGAGAGACCTGAGGTATGTGCAAGGGTTGAAATTCCATTATAGGTTTTAAATAATTAAACACTACATGTTTGGAAGCTCATTCCTTCCTATTACTTTTTAAATAATTAATCTGTATTTACATCTATTGAACTTCATGGAGCTATACACACAACAAATTTGAGTCAAGTTGCAGAAGAGAGATTTTTCCTGTCTGACAGCATTACAAATGTTTTTTGTTGTATACAGTAACTTAACTATGAAGGATCAGTCAAAAAACAAATCCAAGCTAGATGCTGTACATCACAGGCACATGTGTAAGGGGTTTTCTATCAAATTATTCACAAGTAATCAAAACACTAAGAGAAACTGTAAATCCCCAGAGGAAAAAAATGTGCTTCTAGCATCTTAGAATAGCAAAAAGTGATTCAAGTTTAAAGAGAGTAAACCAAAAAACTGCATGTATTGTTCCTATTGAACATACTCATTATGTTCAAGCTAATGCTGTCAGTTCCATGTAACCTGTAGCACAGTTTGATTAAAAACCCCCACAAATTCCTGCAATTGAAAATACCAGTTGCAAAAGCTAGAATAATAAATACAACAGAGTAACTTCTGGTTCGAGCTGAACAACCCATTAAATACACAGCAGGTTTCACCTAACTGGAACTACGTGCGATGCACCAAAGCGAACAACCAACACTGTTCAGACCTTCGAAACAATAAAGCACCGAAACAGACTCTTGAAACTGTAGCTCTGCCCTGGGAAATGAATTTGTAACAACGGCATCAGGATTACATGTTTATTGTACATGTGATTTCCATCTCAAGTTAGTTTCTCTTTACAAGTAAGCAGATATATACGCATTCACTTAGGCAATTCTAGCTGGCATTCTGACAAATTCAGTCCGAAAGTCCAACTAAGTTATTTCCTTTTCAAACAGCATTACTACTAATAGAACTGCTGCTGGCCAAACAGTTCCTCCAATTATAATAAGTGGAGCAAAGCTGCCTTCAAACTGAGATCTCAGTTACACCTGCACAGTTATTCTGGAAGTTAATTAGATTGCACAGGGGTAAACATGGACTTAATGTGCTCTTCAGAGGCCTCGTAATGGCAGAAGACATATTAGGGTGAGAAGAAAGAAACCAACTTGACTTTCAAATCCCAGGCTGGCTTTGCAAGGAAGAGAGCAAAAACATCCGTACCTGTAGGTGAAGCAATTGTGCATGAGAGATCACGGAAAGCCAGTGTCACCTTGCAGGGGAAAGGTTTGCTTAAAAAACTTCTTGCAACGTTCTTATTTTGTAATCGTTATTAAAAACAAAAAAACCCTAAATCAAGGGCAGGCATCGGATCCAATAATGACAGCTCTCTTGTTTGCTGCTTTGACCCGTGCAGCTCTAATTCAGAGTCCTGAGGACAGAAGCTGCGCATTTCTGAACGACAGAAGACAAACAGGGCTGCAGAAGAAGGGACCACGAGGTCAGGTTTCAGTGAAAGCTAGGCTTGCATGCCAGGCACAGAGATGAAGGACTGACTAACTCAAAGCACAGGAAGAATCAGCGCTTCAGATGTCAGCTGTTTCAAGGATTACAGGCCCTCCTGTTTCTGGTGTCAAGGTAATAATCAGAGCAGCCGACGCGCGAGGCTCCTCACAGCGATAGCTGAACGTGCAGCCCTTGATTTGGATTCAGTTTGGGGGATTTTGTTTCCTTTTTAGACAAAGCCAACAGCACCAAGTATTCATATTTCAAGGCTTTTTTAAGGCTCAAAACCCATCTCACTTAATAAAAAGACGAGCAAGATTCAAAGAAGAAAATTATATGGGAGCTTCACATACAGTAGGTGGAGAGGCAGATTCTGTGACTTTTTATCAGAGGTATTCATTCAGAGATTGGTGCTAACAACAGCTTCTTAAAAATGCTCCCCCTTCCCCCCCCCTGCCCCCAGTATTCGTGTTTTCACATAAATCCTGATTTTGGCGTATTACTTTATTGTGGAGACATCTTCTGTGTACTGGATGGCTTATGCAAATTAACCAAATGTCCTATAAATTAGTCTTGAAATGCCTGGGATAATGAGCTGCTTGCATGGTGAGCAGTGCGCAGTATTCAAAGAAGGACTCTTTACAGGTTGGGAGAGCACAAGAACACTATAAATGTGCCCAGGCTGCACAGTAAGGCGGGATGCTCCACTAGCACTGTGCTCCTCATCCCGAAAGGCAATGCTGACTGACTAGAACTGAGAAACGCAATGCTAGGAGATACCCCAAAACTGAAAACCCCAGTAATTAGCTGGCAGGCAGACAATGTGCCCCTAGCTGCTGTAGTCCAACCCTGCCGACCTTCTTAGCTGAATTGGCCAACATATTTAAACTGGTTGCAAGCTGGATTTTCCTCCCTGCATAATTTGGATTTTCAACTGAAGTCTTTTTGACATATGTTATGTATATGAATGGTACAGTATTCAGTCCTTTTTTTGGAGATGTGCATCTGCCTACCAAAAGTCATACTCCCCCTGAGTTCCTTACCTGAGATGGAGAATACTTCAAAACTACACCGCTGGATGCATTTTAAAAACAAACGGTTTATGCCAGTTGCCGTTTTCTTGTGAAGTGTAGATTTAAGAGCAGGCTTTATGTACAAAGGGCTGGTTCTGTACTCTTGTCTCAGGTGGTGCTGTCTGAGGCGTGTGAGGTAGATGATAATAAATCAGATGACAAATCAAAAATACACCACTTGCTTTTGGTGTGTGCTTAATTGGCATTCCACCTCTAATAATTACATCCATATTGAATTTGTGTGTGGGCACCTTCATTTGCAACATCACAATAATTAAATGACATTAGCGTTCAGAAGCAGGTATGTGAGAAAGAAAGTGCTATTAGCATTACTTGGCAACAATGACAGCCTTAAGGATGCCTTTACCTTGCATTCCTTTATTTCACTACTGTCACAGACCTAAAGCAGGGAGGGTGAGGGAAAGAGGATGGACAACAGGGATGAAAACTGGAGATGGGTTTTACAAATGGAGCAATTGCCTTGCCTCCCTCCCTCTCCTTCTGGTCCTTCCAAGGCCCCACATTTTCTGCTGAGGACCCTGTGGAGGAAGCCCTCAAAGGAAACCATTTCATCTCTTTATCCTGCAGTAACCGCTGCGTACTCCTGAGCACCCTGCCTTGGAATCTTCTCTGTTCAATATTCACAGATAGCACAGGAAGCTCCTCAAAGCACACGAGACTGCTATGCAAATGGTATATAAAGCGAGACTGCTATGCAAATGGTGATAAAGCTGACTCTCTGCTATCAATGTTATTAGGATACGGGGAACGGCTGGGCCAGCTGCTTGGAGCATAAGCTTTGCACTGACCATGGCTACACTGATTCAGCGGTCCTTTATCCCAGCTGACAATCGTGCAGACAAAAGGGATGAGGTAAAGGCAAAGCAAGCAGGAGGAATTCATCGTCGCAATTCCACATGAGCTTCAGAAGTGCAATTATGCCCATTTTCTGAATGGGGTGCAGAGACAAAGAGATAAAATGACTTGGCCGGGGTCACAGGGAATATCTGTAACAGAGCTGAGGAGTGAACAGATGCCTTGTTAAGGACTGGTCTAATACCAGGCGTCGAGGCAATCTTCCTTGTAAGAAACTCAGGGCTTGCGTTCAAAGTCACAAGCCATGCAGTTTGGTCATACTGAGAAATCAAGCTGTGAGCAGTGGGCAGGTAACTGACAGGTTTTTAGATGGTAAAAATCACATTTAGTTACCTCTGGGCCTTAAAACGTTTAGTGAAGGGGACTTTATACAGCTAACAGCACCGAGGAGCCAAAGACTACAGGAACTTTGGAAACATGTGGGGGCATAAAGTGACGTGATTTGTCATGGACCTGGGGAAGAAGATAGTTAAACCGAGAGAAAGGAAAGATAGTAATGGAGGAAGAGAGAGATTCAGAAGTGGAAGAGAGACCTAAGGAAAAAGTTGCAAGGAGGAGAAAACCAAAAACAAAGGACAGAAATAATTTTAAAAGGAAGAATAGCTGATATACCTCGGTGAAAACAGCTCAGCTGGAGTGCCACAGGGACGATCCCTGCCTCACTGCAGCTTTTGATAAACATGCACCAGCTTGCGTCAATTCTGGATGGAGGAGCATGTTCGTGTTGGGGACAGTCACATGAGGAACAGCCTAAGGAGACAGGCTCGCAGCGCAAGAGTACCGAGGCAGGTGAGGTGCAGCCGTCATGCCCCTGGTGCGCTCCACGCGCTCCCTGCTCGGCATCTGCAGTGAGTGCAACGTTAGCAGCAGCTGTTTCAATAATGTTTTAAACCTTCCTGCCCTCCTTTTCAGAGCTCCAACATGTAGATTCAAATCCCTGGACATTCACAAGCAATTATTTTCTAATGATGCTAGAAGCAAAGCTTCCAGTCCTATAGCTTCAAAAAACCCTGCCCAGCCGTGCTCTGCTGTTGACCTTTTCAAGACCTAAGTATACACAAGACACCTAAATAAGATAATTGGCCAAGTATAATGCTGGTATAAGCTGGAGGCCTTTTACCAGAGGTGACACAGGCCCCCTCTAAGCAGGAGAGAAACTGCAGGAACTCCATCCTTGCTGGTTTGCCCCCTGCGTTCAAAAGCTTCTCTAATGCTCGCTCCTCTCCTGATTTTGTGTGATTTTATTCATGTGCATCCCAGTGTTAGGTTTCACAGTGGATGTGCTTAGCTGTACAAACTGTGCCAAGTGAGCTTACCGGAATGGCGATGTTGTGCCGGAGATGGTTCTTTTGCAAGGCCAGCCCCCAGTTCCTATTTTCCTATTTGCACAAGAACAACCTATCATGCCGTATAAGATATAGGTGTTTTGTGGCCTTGCAGACAAGCTAGATAGACAGCCGATCCATCATCATGACTCCACATCACCACCACGGTGAAGGGATAAGAAGTGAAGCTGATGGCTTCTGCACAACAAACAAGCACAGAGACAGTGTTTGCTCATTTCAATGTGCAAATCTGACTTGTTTAAATATGAATATGTTGCTTATAGCCAAATTTTAGTGACAGCAGCCCTGTGGCATCTATCACTGTTTGCACTTTCGCTAAAAATAGTCGCATTGTCTCTGGATTTTTTCAGATGCCACGTCTGCAAGTAGTTTTCGCTCCCTCCACCCCATCTCTACCCATTACCATTTCCTCCACCCTGCAGGGTGTATCACGCTCAGGAAGATACTAACCACGCAAGGTTCACGTGGTGTCACAAACACCTGAAATCACTTCCCTGTCCTCACCAAAAGTCTGTGCCCTTTTCTCCCTCTTCTCCTCTCACTTGCTCTCTTTCTCTATCATGCTCACAGGCAGGGGCACTAGGGACAGCATCCAAATGCCCCCAACGCCTTCTCTGAAGAGTGAGGCTGTCTAAAAGGGAGCACACACTGTCGAGACTGCGGAGCGGTTTCTCTCAGACCAGAATGTGATACTCACTGCTTCTCCATTTACAGAAAAGTGAGCGATTTTCTCTTCACCCCCACTAGCCTACAGCATATTACAGATATGCTTTAGAACTGAAGCACTGGCTGGAGGAACTAATAGATCTTTCCCACTCCTAGCTTTTCACTCTATATACACTCAGATGAAGCACTCTGTCTCAAATTCAGGGTGACCTGCTCTGAGTCAGGCTTCTCCCAGAGCTCACCCAGGCACTGTGTTTACAGCTATGAAAAGGAGCAAATCCCACCCAGGAAACAAGCAGCAGTGAGAAAACACACAATGTGAAATCTAAACACTTCTGATTCCCTCTGAGTGCTGCAATCCAGGCACTCTCCAAATCCGTCTTCTAAAACAGAGATCCCGTAGGATTAACAAGGTCCAGGCTATTTTGGATTTGCCCTCTTTGCGGTTTTCTAACCCTGAGAGCACTGGGAGGTCCCCATGCCTGCAGCAGCTCATACCTCTGGCATGGGTACCTACATTCATCCAGATAGATTTTGGTGCAGGACAAGAGCTTTGCGCACCAGGGATGCAGTACCTCCGTGACAATCCTGCTGTGCCAGTGCACCATTGTATTGATGTGCTGCCACTCGGACA
The DNA here is from genome assembly GCA_013400535.1 of Scopus umbretta. NCBI lineage: Eukaryota > Metazoa > Chordata > Aves > Pelecaniformes > Scopidae > Scopus > Scopus umbretta. The sequence goes on along the minus strand of VZTL01019735.1, from coordinate 2,236 downwards.
TTCAAGAAGTGGGTGTGAAAATAAAAGGCAGATTCCCCAGGCCACACAGGATTTTGCTAGCTCAGCACCTAGGGAAACCACAGACCATGAACTGCAGCACCCATCAGTCCGTAGAAATTCAAAAAGCCTTTTCCACTTCTCCTCCACAATGTACCTGCACTAGTGGCAATCCCCAATATTTTACAGCAGAGCTATTTTCGCCTCTGTGTTAATCAGATTTGCTTTCAGCAGGTTTTTCTAACAGCACGGGGAGCGGGGAGGGAAACTGGGCCAAACTTGTCTACATGATGGCTCCTCCCAGCACTCACACTGACTCAGCTGAGCTGGAGGCAGACAGCAGTGGGATTATAGTAAATTCGATGGAGGCGATCACAGCCTGCTTTCCAAGCACACGAGCAACGCACTGCAGCTCACCCAAACAGGCTGCTGCAGGCCGTCCGGTCAGTCCCCACCTCCTGGCTGAGTGCAGAGGTGGCCACAGAGGGACAGCGGCTTGGGGACGCCAAAGGGACACATCTCACCAGGGTGGTATTGGAGAGAAAAGCTCTCTGCTCCTGGACAGAAAGAAGCCACCACTTCTGTCACTGCTGCTGTGTGGTGACCTAGGGCAGATGAGATTTCAGCTGAGGTCCCCAAGGAAGGATTTTGATAACCAATGCGAGCAAATCTCTTAATTTATGTGGGGGGTATGTCAGCAGCCAGGCCCTCTGGTTATTTCCTTTCACCGACTGCAGTGATCTTGAGCTAATCCGGTTTGAACTTTGGACAGCTTGCACTTACCCAGGCCTTGGCCATGCCTCGTTACTGGGGAGACTTTCAGCCCCAGTTTGTGGCTGGAGGAAGAAGAGAACTACAGCTGGACTGCCGGGCTGTGCATCAGCTATAACCCCTCATTAAACGAACGTGGCGTGGTGACTAAGAAGGATGACGGCGCAGAGCCCTGTGGCGATGCACCAAGCACACCCGCTGGGGAGAGAAGCACTTGCTCCACACAGCCCCCTGCAGTCTCTCGGAAAGGAAGAAATAGGCTATGCGTAAGATAAGACTGGACACATCTTCCAGACCCTGCACAATCGCTGGGCCTGTAAGGACGCTGTTCCTCCCCGGGCACGTGCAGCGGCAGGGGCACTGGGTGCTGTGGGTGCGTGCGCACCCCGGAGCCTCACCTGCGTGCCCTCCTCATGGCACTCCCTGCCCGTTAGAAAGAAGAGACTGGATCCTGAAGGATCTGGCGGCTTTACGTGAGGTATGGTCCCAGAGATGGACTAACACGAAGTGAAAAATAACGGGCAAGAGAAGCATTTACCATTTCTCTCTCCTGAGTCAATCTCTTAGCTCTTTAATATTTTAGTTTCCAGCATCCTTTAGGCCTCACGACTTGGTGCCGGGCCAGCTGTAACACGATACACCAGCACGATGTCCTAGCGCTATCTTCCGGCGTTACGTAAACCTACGTTTGGGGCAGATCCTCACCCTCTTTGAGACTCCCTTGCGCCACTCTGGCAGCAGAAAGGGGACAGAGGAGTACGTTACATGCACACCACCTTTTGAGACTTCTTTCTATTGCCGAAGTGATGTAAAGGCATCCCTGGCTCGAGCCAGAATCTGGCCCTTCGCTTAATGGGTTTAACAAATGAAGCTGCTGTTTGAATCCCAAAGACAGAGAGAAGGTCAGTAACCGCGTGAGCACCACGCGCTTCTTCCCAGTCGGGAATCCACGTTGTTAGAAAGTGGAAATGTATCGGGTGTGTTAGCTTCCTAACCACAAAAAATTCTCTCAGAAAATGACTGTTTCCCGTCTTGACTAAGGAGACATTAATTTCAGTGGCATGTGCAGTAATGTTCATTCAGGACTGGCCACAGGTGGTCAATTACTCCTCTGCCTGTCTAGAAGAAGCATGTTTATTCCTCATAATAAAAAGTATCAGTACAATACACAGTTTATTGCTCAATTAGGAAAGTGACGTGTAAAGAGTTACAGCCTCTTGCGGAGAATACAGCTAGAAACGAATTTTTGCAGCTGAATGAAATACCACCCTCCTCCCCATCAGACACACAAAAACTACACAACTTAAGAGCCAACTGACAGGTATTTTAGGACCAGTATTTAACTAGCCTGTACAATGGAATATTGCATTGTATATTAAAGCTCTAGACTATAATTGTGCTCCTTTCTCTGTTTAAAACATTTTTAATTGATCATTCAGGCACTGATCAAAAAAAAAACCCAAAAAAC
>VZTL01019733.1:0-93824 GCA_013400535.1 Scopus umbretta | reverse complement strand
AACAACAACAATAACAAAAAAAAGGCCCAGCTAGAGTGGCTGATTTGCTAGTCCTTTACACAGCGGGTGGAAGGGGAGAGTCCTTGGCTTGGCTAGCAGAGATGTCAAGGTTGCTCTGACTTACGGGACCCCCGGGACAGTGTGGTTTCAAATCAGCCACGGTGCTCCAAAAGGAATAATCATGTAATTAAGCCACTAGCCTTAGAGACAGAGACCTTGATCTCTGTTCTGACCTCTGCCACTGATTTCCCATACAGCCCTGAGTAAAATCACTTCATCTCTCTCCCGGGGAAGTTAATACACCTCTCTTTTTGAGCCTGGCCTATTTCAGACAGTTTCTGATCAGGAATGAGCTTATCCGTACAGCACCTGGCACATCAGGGAGGCATCAGCCAGTGTGGCCCAGCAGACCTCCCCTTCCCACATGCAACCTGCCTGCTCTCCCCTTAGCCCCATCCTGAACGGAACCCATCTCATGTCTTGGGAGAAAGGGGATGTAGGAAGTCTGTGCCCATCTTTGATTGCCTCCACCTCCTCCTCCTCCACTGCCTTTCCCATAAGCCAAGTTCCCCTGGGGCAACCTGGTTTATGCAGCACTCGGCTGAGACAGACGAGACACGTTCCCAGAGATGACACTAACAAGATTTACTACGTGACTAAGGCTTGCAATCGGTGGTGATAACTAGAGAATTACCCTGATAAATATTTGATATGATTTGGAGAATAATAATAGATTTTTCTTGCCCACGATTTCCATCAGGAAGAAGCAAGGGGAAAGAGCTGCTGAAAAGGGGAATGTAATTGTGGCATCCGTCTTTCTGGCTGAGGTTACCTGTCCTTTGCAATAGATCAGTGGGGAATAGGGCAGGGGGGACGCAGAGGGGCAGAAGGTGACAGGGCATCCCTCAGCCCCACCGTATTCAAGATCTGCTGGCAGGTCTGTGGCTTTGGGAGGATTGAGTGTGTGCCTCTGCGTGTGTATCTGCACGTGACAAGCCAAACTGAAAGATGGAGGGGGAAAAAGAAAGGGAGGCCAGAGAAAGAAAATAGGATGGAAAGATCCAGGGCAGCAATGGAAAAAGGGCTGGGCTGGTGATGGGGGGGGAGAGCTGGGATGCAAAGGGAGCTTTCTCCATGCTGTTGGATGTGAAAGGATACGAGGGCTGCCTGCTGCTGCAAAGGCAGGGCATTCTTTTGTAAACTCTCAGGATGCATGTCCATGGGCGGGTGTAAGCAGTCTGCCTCTAACGCCACTGTGCCCCCAGCCAGCCTTGCACCAGCCACTGCCAGGTCAGCGGGAGGATTTGTGCCTGTGTTCATCGGCCCTGGTCTCAGTCTGCAGGGAAACCTGATTACCTGTAAGCTCCACCTTTTCTTTAATGAGAGCACCCCAACACCACCAAATCCCAGTAGGATTTCAACTCATCAAAGCCAGGGTATTTTGTTAATATGTAGCTCAGAGCAGCAAATAGCTCTGTTGGAGAAGGTCAGAGCAGCCAGTGACACACAACATGGCCTTGAAGAGTGTGAAAGCAAATCTTCCCCTTCTCCTGCTGGGACAGGTCAGTCTCGGAGACCCTGCAGTTTTTGCTGTTGTTTGGTGTCATGGGCAGCAGAAGCACAGTGCTGTCCCGGTATCACAGGTCTCCCAGCACACCCTCAGCAAAGGCCAGTAACTGGCACATAAGGTTTCCGTTTCCGTTTTGCTGCATCCACCACAAAACTGTCCTTAAGACTGTAGGTAGGCTATCATTTCTGAGAAATCACATTTCTCCTCACTGTCATTCACACAACAGGATGACCCTGCCAGGACTCTCCAGCTAAGGATCTGGGATACCCAACACAGCGGTCCAGTACAGAGAGCCCCCTTTCCTGGCTCTGCCACCAACCCCCCGTGACACAGAAAGCAAGTCACTTCATCCCTCCATGCCTTCATTTTCTTTCCAGTGTTTCCTCTGCCTGAGGTAGCTGTCCCCTTTGGAGCAGAGGTTTGACAGCGCTTAGCACAGTGGCGCCTAGACCTTCAGTTTCCAACAGGATATAAATCGATGTGTCCTGATTTCCAGAGAAGCTGTCACTGGCAGAAGCAGCAGAAGCTCTCTGCCTCTGAAACAGTGGGCCTCCTTTCACTTTGGTGCCCAGTTTGAGGCCTCTGACAGTAAGTGTTCACCTCATTCTTTATTTCTATCCTTATTTTGCACTCAAGGCATTACTCAGGCTGCATTCAGTGGCACCAGCTAAAGGAGATTTTAAGCTAATGCAGAGAAAGCAAGTGAGAACAAAGATCACAGCAAAGAAAGTGGTACTTTGGCATGTTCACATAACAGCTACTCCGTCAGGTGGAACATGACAGTTATTGCAGGAATCTCTTCATAAACCCGTATACACACTCAATTATATACTCTTAAGATTCCCTTTTTGTTCCATGTCATTCATCTAAAGAAGTGTCAGATGGAGAAGAGCAATAATCCACAGAGACCCCAATTCATTTTATCCCCATACTCAGGGATAGTTATTAATAGCAGAGCTGCTGGTTAATTGCACATGTCCTGTTACAGGAGATCAATCACATATAGAAGAGCTTGAAAACAACTCAGTGTCAATTGACACAGAACTGTTTAGTCAGGGCTATACTCGTGTCCTTGAGGGACTCGTACAACCTTTTGTGAGGGTTAAGATTTGCCGTGGTTGAACTGTCCTAGCAACATTGCTTCCCTCTCTGAGTTTACAGCTAACTCTGGTCTGACTGCACAAGCTGGTGTTACACTTTTGGGCTGTAGTGTAGACACAATCGGAGGGGGCAGAGCTTTCAATATTGATATGCACAGCCTTGATGTCTTCCACATTAAGAGATAACATGAAGAAAAAGCAAAAGGACATTTCCTCTGCAAGAAGCTGCAGACAACATGGTTGTCTTCTGCAAGCCAGCAGCAAGAGGAGGAAAGGGAATGTGCAGGACATAACAAACAAAACTAACCACTCTGCTATTGACAAATCACCCAACTTTTATTTAGGATCACATAAAGTTCCTAGACAGGGATAGGGATCGTGTTGCATGAGATGCTGTACACACATACAAGTAAGACTTCAGGCTCTTCTAAATTTTTTTTAATAATAATAACCCCACAATAAAATCAGATGTGAAAAAGTGGACGAGAGAAGCCCCATCAAAGATAAACTCCATTTCCACCTCTCATCTGTGTCGCCAAATCCCAGTACGGTTTCTATCACTTTCAGCTCCCAACAGTCTTCACGGCCTCTTGAAATGAACAACAACACTTCCATCATCACATCATAAAAGTTAATCTCCCCTTCAAGCAATCATCTTCATAAGAATGACAAATTTAATTTTAAGGGATAGGTCCTAGACAATAAAGCTAAAACTTACACTTCTGGGCTGAAGACAGATTCAGACAAACAAGGCTCTGCCTCCAATGATGGATTCATTCAAATCCAGAGCGCTGGAGTCAGAAGAAAAATTCAATAAAACCTTCTTGATTTTTTCCTTCTCGATTTTTTCCTTCTCTGCCCATTAAGTTGTCACCAGATGCCTTAATTAGATAGTTATTACAAGAACGTAGCACACAAATTAAACCTACTCCATGCTTCATCTCATTTGGCCAGTAAGGTATTTTCACCCAACTGTGTTCTCTAGAGGGCATGGGATCTTCTTTATCTGTTCTCCTCATCTCTGAAATGGCTCCAGATCAGGGCCCCAGTTCTGCTGTTCAATTCTGCTGAGCATGAGCCTTGCTCTAAATAGATGGGGTGGTGAAATCGGTGTTTCACTGAATTCAGGCAAAGACTTTTTTGTCTCATCCTGAAATCAAGACATCCAAAATCACATGGAAAATGTGGCTACTAGGACCCTGGCCTAAATAATTTTTTTTCTTTTTTTCTGAGCCATATACTTGTAACCTATTTTTGCAATACTGGTACAAGGGGGAGGTAATTTTTATCCTGACATAGAGTGAGATGTACACAGGCTATGAAATGCAAATGTAATTTAGCTTCATTTCATAGAAACATGTTGGAAAAGCATCATTTTGAGCAGGGCAACACTGTGCCTCACCTTTGAGTGCAGTTCTGATCTCTCTTCATACTCTGCAGCAGTGGTCCCATGCATGGCACTTAACAGCACGCAGGTGGCTAAAGCCTATCCTCTCTGCTTTACAGCCTTGTGCCTGGGTTGGCTTGTGTGTGTAGGATGGATAGTAAGACTGGATGGCCCAGGTGGAGAAGTCAGACATGGCTCCATTTCTTACCCCTCCTGCTTGGGGGTAATACTCTCTAAGCACCCGAGAGAGGAAAGCCAGACCCTTGGAGCACAATAAGAAAATGAGTCAAGTGGTCTCGCAGTGCGCGGAGGAACTAGAGAAGCATTGTGCAAATAGGAGACGGTTGGCTGAATGCTGGTTCAAGCACTACAGAACCACTGAAGTCACTGGCTGTAAACCAATTCAGAGCAGCTGAGGAGCTGGCCATAAATGTGTATGTGTTTGGGAGACTTGTATGTTCTGCCACAAAAACAGACTCTTAGAAGGGCTGCCAGCTGCCCTCCTGCCCTGGCCTTTCTCCACAGAGCCACTTCCATCTGTCTGTGCTTTGAAAAGGTCATAGTGCCACAGCCCTGAAGTGCTGGGCATTGACCTTTTCTGGAGGGAACAAATACCGACACTCGGAGTTTCACCATCAACCTGCCAACACGGTGATCCCACAGGAAGGGGAGGAGGGCTTCTGAATCTGGTAGCTCAACACACACAGGGAGATAAAGCCTGACACTCTACATATGCATCTGAAAGAGTACTTGGGCCTTAGCAGAGCTGTCTTCCCCATACAGACCTGCTCTAGGGAGAGCTCCTGAGCTGCCAGCGCAAGGCGAGGGGCAGGGGCAGGAGTGGGTGACAGAGAAGCCACTGAGCACTTATCTGTGTGCTGGGCTGAGACACCACTGATGGAGTGGAGGAAGGACGCTCCTGTCATTCAGACACAGGGACTGGATGATCCGAATCTCATGTTATGTTGAATGAAGCACCAAATGCTAAAAACTCCTGAATACTTTTTATGGCTGTAAACCTTGACGTTGGACCACTTTCACTCCCTGTGTCTCAGTTTCCTGCTCTGACAAATACAGATTGTGGCATTTTTGGGGGTATATGGCAAGAGTGGATCCAGGAGAGCTTGTGAGTCACTCTGTGGACAAAAGCATCACCAGATAGGGCAACTGGTCAGTCATGAGCACATAGCATAGGTGTGAAGGTGCCACTTGCTGCCCTAACTGCTTGTCCCCATCCCCTTTGAAGATAAACTGTCACCCCCAAGCCCAGTCCTGCCCACCAGCCTCTCTCCTGTGCTGTGTTTGAAATGAACTTGGGTTAAAAGAGATGGGAGCTGCAGACAGGGGAAATAACAGTGACAATTATGATTTAGCAGAGATCCCAACATACAGGGGAGCATGTACATCAAAAGGACAAGCTGCCCCTGCACATATGGTAAAGAGATGGGACAGACAGACAGGCAGAGCCTGTGTTGAAGACATGATGCAGTCCTCCAACCCCTTGCACACAAGGTTAGCATTTTTTGAGAGGCAACAAGTCACTGACAATCCCTAATCCGCAGCTCACACTTCTTTCTTCCTCAGGGCCCAACAGGTTCCCCAATGCCTGGCACCTGCTAATGTAATCATCACAGCAGGGGAAAAAACTTTGTAAAAATTTTTGTAAACAGCTTTCTCCCCACCATGCCAGTATCTACATATAATTACAACTTGTTTGCTGCTGGTCCAAAGCTGAGAAGAAAACCTGCAGGCTCACCAAAGCCTTCCCCTCTCTCCCTCCCAGCCCCTTCCAGGGACATATCACCTTGATTGCTCAAATCTGACTGTTTCCCAATCTTCTTTCATCTCACATTGACCTCCCAGCATGGCAGGCAGCAATAATCAAAGCTGTGACACGTGTGATAGCCCTGTGCCAGACAAGGCATTAACAGTTCCTTTAGATTTAAGCTCAGTTCATACCCACCCAGTAAATAGCCTTCCCAGCGAGCTCCTCAAATCCATAGTCGGTTCATCAGAAAGCACTTGTCCCAGTTTCACAAAAGGCCTGAAAATGAGGCAAATATAAAGCAAAAGAAAAAAGCATATGCTGGTTAAAATTACTTTAATGCAGGAGCAACAGACAGGAGGGGAAAACATGGACTGCACAAATTTTATGAGAACGCCTGATTCCAAATGCCAGCTTACCCTCTTTAGGCATCTTTAGACAGCAAAATGTGAGGTGATTGTCTCATATGTTGATGTAAGTTAGGAAGAAAGTGGCAAGAAATGCTAACCCAGAGCAGTAAAAATGCGATAGCACAGGATACCAAGCAGATCACGGGGAGCCCGGACAGATAGCTTGTGTTCTTACACCATGCTAACTCTTCTGCTGACCTGTTTTCCCTGATTTTGTTACCTGTTCCGGCCACATTAGACACTGAGATTTTCCTGTGTGTGCTGCAATCATCACTTCAGTTTCCCACACGGATGTACTGACTCTCTGGCAGCAGCCTAAACAGATTATCAAGAGCATCAGGAATGAGGAAGCTGTCCAGAATACTAGGAAAGACTCAAGGGAGAAGTGCCCTGCCTGGGAGCACATGAATGTCAGGGTCCTCCTGGGCTAGCAAGGCCAGTCCTTGTCATTGCAGGTGTAAAAGGAAAAGCTCAGACCTCAAAACCTTCTCTTTTATGCCAGTATCTTCCACCAGCAGGCAGGAAACCCTTTCTCCTAACTCTGGTCTGACTGCGTTCATGCAGTTGCTTCAGGAGCTGTATCCCATCAGCTTATGGAATAATTTTACCTCTGGAACTTCTCCCATGACAACCTGTGTTTTACCAAATTAAACATGCTCTTCCTGACTTCTGCTCTCCTCTCTGTGATCTGTTTCTCATCTTCTATCATCTTCCAGCCTTCCTCTGCATTCATCCAAATTAAGCTTATCCATCTTGACCTTAAGAAGCCAGACACACAGTCAATGACACAATTTTTTGTCTATATGTGCTGAAATATCCCTCCTGATACATCCAAGAATAGCATTTGCCTTTCTGTGCCTGACATCTCAGTCAGTCTGCAGTCACTTGGGCCACGCAGTCCTTGATCATTTGCAGCTCATCATCTCCTATATTATACCTGAGGCTATCACAAGTCCTCAGATTTGTGACCTGTCATCTCAAACTTTTTGTTTTCCATCTCATTTCAATTATTCTTATTCTCAAGGTCACTTAGTTCTTCAGACTTGTACTCTCATTCTCCTCTGCATTACCAAAACTTCCAGTTCTGTGTTGCTGGACAATTTTAGCCTCAGGATGCTGCCAAGATCATCCACAAGAAGAAAAGACCACTACCAAAATTGTTCTGTGAGAAAGTCTTTTGGTAGATTCCCTCCATAGAGTTGCACCTCACCTTGCAGTTTACTAATCCTTTCTTCCTCCAGCTTCACTAATAATTTCCCACATGGCACCTATCAGGTACCTTACTGAAGTCTAGATAAAGGAGATCAGCAGCATTTCCTTTGTCTAGAAAATCAGGTATCTTATCAAAACAAAGCTATCATGTTCGTCTGACACAATCTACTTTTTGTAAACCCATGTTGCATCTTATCTCATTTCCCCTTTATCTCTGGGTATTTAATTGTTCTTTCTTTCAAAATTCACTTTGAAATCTCTAGTTGAGGTTAGACTAAGAGGCTTGTAGCTAACTGGATAACTTTTTCCCCACACCTTATTACTACTACTGTTCCCTGCTCATATGGCATGTTCCCTAGAAGACATTATTAGCCACCTTTTGTGCTGAACCTACACTTCAACGTGCTGATTCTTTCTGACCATGGAGCTCCGTGGAGCTCAGTTCACTCAGGTGCAGTCCCGTGTTAAAGCCTGGTTGGGGGTATATTACAGGAGAAAGAAGTTGCCTAGGAAAATCCAGGGGGGTAGTGGGATGTAATGGACAAAGACAGAGGTCTGTTGGAGAAGTATTTTGGGACCGGGGCTCTGCTGAGATTCATCATAAAAGTGAATAGAAAGGAGGCTGGCTCTACTGCTCATGCAAACAGGGAGCGTAGGGTATTAACGAGGTGTGACCAGGCTGTTTTGTTTGTGAGTAGCTTTAAAAATGTTAGACTTATTAGCGACGGTTGTCAAAGTGCCTCTTGCAAAGTTCCCCACCATCGCAAGCAACTGCCAGAGCTTTAATGTTAATTGGACAGATTGTCTCTGGTTTTGAAGAGAAAGCTGTGATTAATGAAACAACTGTTAAAGAGGCTGGAGGAAAGCACACCCTTCACCTCCCTTCTTTTGAGAGGAGGTAAACAACAACTAGCTTTGGCTGCCCTCAAGAAGCAGCTGATTGAGGGCCCTCCTTAAGAGCAAGGCCAAAACCAAGCTGCAGAGGTGAATTCAAGGAACTGAGAGGCATGAAGCACGTTCATGCCTCCAGGTGGAGGCAGGACATCCACAGCCTCTTCTGTAGTTTAATTCCTGGGCACATCTTCCTAGGTTTATCTGAGATTCAGAACTGACTAGAAAACACAATCCTGGACCTTAGGTATCTTTGGCCCCACACAGGTCCTCCATAGTTTTTGCACTCTGTGACTTTGCACTGGTCTAGCATGGGGCACAGTTTGCTCTCCTAATTCAGAAGTGGCTGTTATGCTTACACTGGCTGCTGGGTTCCATATTTACACTCACACAATAGGCCAGAGGAATAGGTGTAGTTCCTCCTTAGATATAAAAGCTGAAGCGGATGAATGTTTTTCTTAGTCTTTATCATTGGCTTTCCCTATCCATGGACCCTTGATTGATGCCTACCGATCCCCTGGTGCTGCCAACCTCCCTGAATTTCAGACCTGCTTCCTACAGATTTCTGAAGATGCCCATCACAGGACACAGAGCTTAAAACAGTCAGGACCTTCACCCTCAATTATACACCCTTCCCTCCCATCTAGGAACACAGTCCCTTAACACACACAGGCTAAAATATTTCCTATTGGTTTTCAAGGGAAAGCACATGGATTGTGCTCTCCAGCCTTTCTTTGACTTTGTTTCCAGCTTACCTTCTGCTGAAGGAGAAGGTTGGAGCGGGTGGTGCCTAAGCCCTACCAGAGTCTTCCTGCTTCCCCTGTGAATTCACTGGGGCATCTCTATGGAGCCATCCAGCCCTATTACCAGCACTTAGGCCTTAATCTTCCTCTCCCTGTAGTCAGCAGCAAAACTCCAGGCTGACTTCAAGGGGAGACAAAGATCACACCTCAAATGTCTGACTCGAGCAGTGAACTAAGAGTTCTCCCCACTCTCTCATGATGTGCTCACACTCTGAGGTCTCCGGTCATTACTCTCCTTGCTGCCTCATTACCAGAATGTGCCATTAAAGTTTCGCTCACTTGAAAATGATCTCTTATTATCTCTCCATGGAAATTGCCCCGGCAACAAGCTTCCTTCAATATCTATCAAGCCAAAGAAAGCCATTAGAGAAATTACAGTGAGCTGCATGGATGCTCACGCCCCTTCCCTGGCAGGTAGGTTCCCCTGGCACACAGCAGGCGCCACATCTGCACGCTGCTCTGGCTCCATCATGAGGCCAGTGGAAGAGCAGCCAAGTGTCTCTGTCAAGGTCCCTGTGAGGATGGGGTGGACAAGACCTTGAGCCCAAGCCAAAAGTGGTACCATTTGAGGCAAGACCGCTCCCCACAGAAAAGGTGATGTGCTGGGAGCCTGGTCCTCTGTGCCCAGTACCACAAGTGTTGTTTATAGCTAAAGAAGAGGGGAATGGCCCAGACTATCTGTACAAAGACGGGTAAAGGTTCCCAAATAATCCCATCATTTTGGAGTGTCTCCCACAAAATGCCCAGAGAGTCTCCTCTCTTCATTCTGGATGTCCATAGTGCTGTTTGTCTGGCTTCGTCGCACTAGGCTGCCTTTCCAGTCCATGGATGCAAGAGGCATGTTAAGGGCATGATTCATTTCACCTGCTTTAGACATCAGCACAGGATGAATTGCACCCCAGAGGTATCTGTTTCTCTCCCCTGTCTACAAGAGAAGACAAAATAGCTCACTGCTGTAGGTATCTGTGTTGCCAGATGAAGCAAATTCTCAGTGTATTATTTCCAGAGGTGCCAAAACATTTGGATTAGGGACCTTGAAAAAATCGGTAACACCAAGTGAGTACCTGTTTCCAAAATATAGCCCAAACCTGCGCAAAGGGAGGACTTTGTCTCATGATACCTGGGTGTTTGACAGGGGAAGTTTGACAGGGGAAGTATCAGAATTCATCAGACTACCTGAGGCTGTATTTGATATTTAAAATACCACAAAGTCCTCTGAATTCACACAGGGTGGCAGCAGACCAGGTCCCAGGTCCTTCTTTATTCTGTACTTCCTCCCATGACTCCAAGTCACAGTGAAGGCACATAGTTATTATTTTTATTTCTATTTCTCTCCCTCAGCAGAATAACAGCACTGGCTTGTCTGCCACCTTTAACAACAGCGTAAGTATAAAACACTCAAGGCATTTTCAGAGAAACACACTGGAAACAAACTGTGGGAGCAAGGCCCTGCTCTGCCCTTTCTATCACCGAACTCTGCAGGTTGCATTTCCACACTTAGGAAAAGGTTTGATTTGCTACTTGCAGCCCTGAAAATGGTAAAAGGAAAAACAATAGGGGCATGTCTTCATTGCCAGTCGGAGGTCTGTCTTCAGTAGGATTTTTATACTAGGAGCTGCATTATAGCATCTCCTTGCCAAGCACTGGATAGCCTGAAGTGCAATGTGTCTCTACTACCAGGGTTACATCTTGCCCTTAGCTAAGACATACTAGAAGGGAGAATGGCAAGAGGTTATCTTCCAGACTAGTGACAGGAGCACTGAGTTTGAATGATCACTATGCTAGAAGCGTAGACTGATCCCCAAAGGTGATACATGTTGGATATCTGCTTTCCTTTAGTCAGTATTGTAGTTCCTTCCCATGCTACACAGCCCTCTGTTGTGTGTGTATTCTCCTACCTCTCTGCACGTCTCTCTGTCATGAAGGCTTTTGCCTCTCCTGAAATCACTAGAGCTTCCTTGTCCCTTTTGCCATCACCTTTTGCAAATATAGGCCACTGGGCTCTGCACTAGGCAAGAGCTGACACATATTTGTGGAAGCAACTGGCTCCAGGGAGATCTTCTGTATCCTGCCTGCTGTTTTTCTGGATCTTATCCTGACTCTACTATCACCATGTCAGACATTCTTTCTGGTACTCACAGCCTCCCCCTGAAGTGGAGCAGCTGCTCTGGACCCCAGCATTCAACCCAGGTCCCCAAGGGCTGTTCTTACGCCACTGAAAAATAGCTCAAATTCCTTGACCCCCACCTTATTCCATTTGTACAGCTCCCCTTGCCAAACTGCCTGGGCAAAGTGGTGTTATGGTTTAGCCCAGGAGAGGAGGGAAGAGTGAGAAAGAGAGGGGAAAAAAGGATATTGAAAGAAAAACAGGAAGTCAATAAACAAAGCCAAAGTGATGCCAATACCGAAAAGCAAGTGGGAGAGATGGACAAAGAGAAGCAAGCCATGGGTATGTGTCATGTTCTTGGTCACATCTGTTAGGGGACAGCAAGTTTCTTAATAGAGCTTCTCAGAGCCTGCCTGGTGTGTAGGTCTCCAGGGAGTCTAATTTTTTGTGCTGGAACTGACTACTGAAGTGGAAGGTGTATGGAGGGGGAGTGTTGGGAAAGCATATTTGCATTTACCCTCACAGAAGACTTGCAGCCCCAACAAATCTCATCTTTGTAGTTTCCCTTGCTAATGCCACTGAGATGAGTTCATAGGAAAAAAAAAAAAAAAGTCTAATCTCATGCAAGAAAGGACAGGTTTTGCTAAGCACAAACCAGAAAGAGGGTCTCTGGAGGCGCAAGCAGTGTTTATGGGACTTGGTTTGGACTTCATAACCTGCTCAGCTACAGGAAAGAGATGTGGCCTGAGTTTTTTGCTAGCTTACTTGGTCATAAAACAGCCAATTAAGTCTGAAATTCCCACGAGAGGATTTCATTTATTTCAGCTGGACCCCATATGTGCTCTCTTTCTCTGGCTGGCCAGCAGCCAGGTCTGCTCGGGCAGCCTTGGTGTTTCCTGTACCTGGAGAGGCTCATAAGTACTCAGTTGGTTTTCACTTACACTCTGTAATGGAACTGGAAGTCAGGATTTCTGGGTTCTTTTCCTGCCTCTATCTCCGCCTTGAGGTATGACTTCAAATAAATCATTTCCCTTCCCTGTACTTGCTATCTGTGAAACATAGCTAATGATACTCTCCTGCCTTTTAAGATTGCTCTGAGATTCTCTATAATTGCAGGGTAGTATTATTGTAGCAACCATTCTGGACTTTCCCAGTTCAAAAATTATTTTCTGAGATCTGATTGTGTTGAAGGCTGGTGTTTGCTGATCTAAGGCAGAGCACTGGCCAGAGAGTAAAAGATCAAGAGACAGGATATGAGAGGTCTGGGATCAGCGAAGATTATAGCATCCAAGGAAGAGTATGATGAACAAAATGAAAGATCACACTTGGTTAATATTATGTCAGGAATGTTCTTTCCAACGTTTTATTCACCAACAAGGGGATGTGGTCATTTTCTGCTTCCTGAAACCTGTTGGGAGTTTTGGTTTTCATACTCCAGAGTGGTGAAACATCCAGGATAGTACCTGGGCTCTTGATTTGTAAAGATAGTCTAGCAACATGCAACTCAAAGAAAATCTTTGCTGATTGGATCACATTAGATCATGAAAATTATGATACCAAAGGGCCTTTCAAATGTTTCTCCATGCATGGGGATGTTGAGTAGAGAGTCACAGTTCTACTGCTCCAGGGAACAGAAAGAAATTTCATCTTTGGGAATTGGGATTGGAATTTTTGTCATTAGGTAAAGAGCCACTGTCCATGTCTCCCAGCTGTTGAAGAAGAAGATTTGGCCTGGATATATTCAGACTGTAGCACAGTATGTTCTGGGTCATTTCACACTGAGGAAGATGTCAATGTTTAATTGAGATTGAAAAATTGAAGGGAAACAAAGGAGACTGAAGGCCTAAATGGGGTTTGTCTAAGACTACCCCATGCAGCCAGAATTTTCAGAGGATATTTAGCCTGGGGAGGAATGTTAATAGCAAGATTATTTTAGAATTATAAGAGTTATAGTGAAAAGCAATTCATTGTTCTTCTTGCCTTATCCCATAATATGAAAACTATGGTCTTATTCCATTAGATTAATGGTTAGGTAAATTTAATAAAGGTTAAAAGAAAAAAAACCCACCACACCTGATGTAGTGTGTAGTCAGTTCATGTAATTCACTACTGCAGGAGGTCAGAGAGTGATATGCTGTAGTTGGAGTTAAAAAAGAGCTCTGTAATTTTACAGCCATTAAGAGCATGTCATTATACCTGTGAATGGGGGAATGGAAATCTCAAACTTCAGAATGCAGACAAAGAATAGCCTTAGGAAAGAAATTTCCCCATCTTCTCCCATCACCTTTCACACTGCTGGGGAGTTGTATTAGACTGGGTTATTGCCATTACCCTTGCAATTGCCTGCTGGCAGCCATCATAATGTATACAGGTGTTCACCAGTGCAGTGAGGCACATCAATGAATATGGGCTCATTCAGTTTACTGAACAATGCTATGTTTCCTTGCAGGATCTGAGAGGCCACTTGCTTACTGCTTTAAGGAGATACTTGCTTCCTGCACCCACAAATGCAACAGCCACACCATTCCCCACAAGTAGATCTCCTCCACCTCCAGTGGATCTGGCCAGCAACAGACAAGAAGAAAGGCAGTGCAGTTTTGGTGGCACTTGGTGCCCCTCAGCTTGTTAGAAAGGAGCCTCTTTATGTAGAGGCTCTTTTATAGTTGAAATCTAAGACTGGGCCTCATGGTTTGAAAGTGGTGGGTATTCAGCATGGCACTTTCCCCATGGGGAGTCAGTTCCACATAAGGCAATACTTAGCGGGCTTCCTAAAAGCAAGCTGGAGGGTACTATATTTTCATGGAGGCAAACAGCATCAGGAGCAACTAGAGGCCTCCATGCAAGCCATTTCACCCTCTAGATATTCACAGATCCATGATATCAAATGAGCTGGAAAATCTGGAGCTTCTTCACAGTTTCCCTTCTCCCAGGGAGAACCATGGTATTTGATTTCTGATGTCATGCCCCTAATGCCTTCACAAATAGCTCCTCATGTTTAGGTGAGGAAGGCTATCATAGAAGGGCATCCTGGGTCCAGGAAAGATGTCATGGATAGGGCAAGCACACTGAGCAAATACGACATTTCGTTGGTTGATGTATCTCCATCTCCTTTAGTTCAGCTTTCATCTGCACCTTAAGGTGCCAAGCTACATCTTCCTGCCCAGCAGTTAAATAGAGACAGTTAGGTTTGTCACGTTCCCAAGAATTAGCCACACGTGGGAACTCACTGCCTTTTCCACCTGCCTTTACCTTCAAAACTGAATTAATCTGGATTTAAATTGGCATTGTTTTCTGTGTTGTGTGAGGAAGTAGGGAACAGATTCACATTTTAGTCAGGTTCAAAACTGGTGGAGAATTAAAGCCTCATAAACAAGGCACAGTATTTATTCAGCATGTTTGATGAAGACATTCTTCCCATAGCTCCAATACAATCCTTTTTGTTTTTACAAGCAGAACACAGTGAAATGCAAAACATTTTCTATGCCATCAGCACACAAAACTCACGGCCCAAGTGCTCAGCTGGTGCAAACTGGCACAGATTAGTGGCCGACAATGGAAATGCATCCACTGGTACTGCAAAAAGAGGTGTCAGAGCTGACCTTGCTTTGCTCTCACACGTCTCTGTAACACTGCTCCCAACTTGTTCAGTCACACTTGCATCTCCCTACAGCTTCCCTGTCTCCACGTGGAAGCCTTTGCCAGCATGCTGGATGTGGGGGAAAGGGCTCACAGTACTGCAATATGTCAGTATGAGTTATTTCCTCCCCTGTGTGGCTGAAAAGCTTGCTGTGCCACCCTACTGCCTACATGCATGGGGAAAACACAGTTGGATGCTAGGTAGTGGAAATGTGCTGGAGAGCATTTCCTGCGCTTAGGTGAAAGATTAGCCTTCAAGCCACCAAAAAGATTTTAGGCAGGAGCAGCCAGCTCAGGATCTGAAGTAAAATGAGTTTTATCCAGCCCCATGGCTCACACTTCCCTTCTTGTTCCCATGGGCTTTCTGGCTCCACTGAGATTACAAGAGGAACACACACCTTTCTGCTCTGTGCACTCCTGCTGCTGGCCACTGGACTCTTCCACCAGCCGCACCAGCATCTCAGGGTCCAAATGCCCTTTCTCCAGCTCAACTAATCTGTCACTGCTGAATCCGTCAGCTGGCAGATAATGTATGTGCACAAGCTCTGAGGTGGCCCAGGAGGAATGGCAGGGACCCAGGGGAGGAGGGGCAAAAGCTGCAAGTGTAATTTTCTCTCCCCATGCATACCAGGCTCACCATTCCATTAAAGGGGGAGTAACCCACAGGAAACTGGTGGTTTTGTAGAAGCTTTTGCTGATTAATCCCAAATTTTCACTGTCTCCCTGCAAAGTTCCTGTGCCCGCTGAGCAACTTGCATGGCCGACACCTGCCAGAAAATTAAAAGCAGGGTGTTTGGGGCAAAGCCAGCTTTTCAGGAGTGTACCTCGTGCTCTCCTAGGTTGATTTGGATAGAGCTTCCTCCCAGCTCTCAGTGCCTGCCGCTGTGGATGAGCAGGTCTGCAGTCACAGGGTCCCCTTGTCAGATTGATCCAGTGTTATAAATCCACAACCTGTACATGTGTGCACCCCAGAGTCCCTAGCTAAACCCCATCTGCGCAGCGCAGAGGAGCTGCGAGACTGGAACCTGCATGGCAGGAGTCCAGGTTGGCACTGCTTCAGCTGGAGACCATCCACCAGTGACAGGCCATGTTAAGGCTGTGTTTCACAGCTTGTGAATCCCTGTCAGTGCCTGGGTGTCTCTGGACTTTACATGGCAACCAACACCCTGCTCAGACCTCTAGCCTCCCTATTAAACAAAGCTCCTTATAATTAATCATCTCCAAAAGTCCTGCCCCTTCACACACAGGCCAGCATCCCCTCCCTGCAGAGCAAGCTGTCCATTTCAAATGACAGGGGTTAAACATCAGGCAGGACTTTCAGTATTCAAAATGATGCTATGGCGAGTAATCATGATGATCCCTGCCTCAGAGATCAGCGACCGGACTCACAAAGCAGTAAAGCTAATCTCTTTTGTATCAGTGGTAGGGCAAATCTGAACTCTTGCGTCCATGTCCAGCTACCTGGGTCATGTCCCATACCAAGATGCATGGACTCACACATGCTCCTAGAAAGCCTAGGAGCTTTACTGGCTGCGTGTTGGAGCGAGCACTGCCTAATGATAGAGCAGGACAGCTGAAAGGCTTGACATTGAGCTGATGAACCAAACAGCATGCAGCATCACTGCAAGCACCACGTCACCCAGGAAGATGGAACGTGCCTCTGTAAGGCACACTTTAATTGCACAGAGCTGTGACAGCACTTGTGGTGCCATGCCATCTGAATTAGTACGTGAGCTGGACACTTATCACCAAGAAAATAATAAACACTTAGAAATGGGGTACATCAAAGCTGTGGATGGCCTTCAAAACATGCTCAGTTTGCCCAATCGAAGGAGCAGGTGTTTCTACCTGATGCTCTTCTTCTGGCTTCTACGTGAAGCCAGAGAGGCAGAATCCTGCTGCATGTTTCTGGTGACAGAGAAAGTAAACAATAATTTACCACCCAGTCTGCTCTCAAGTCTTTGCGAAAGAATTGGGACCTGACATTACCTCCCTGAGACTGACAGAAATCGGGAATTATTCTATGGCAGTCTGGTTGCTGTAAAGCTGGCCTGAGGACTTCCTATCTTCTGTGGTGGCCCCAAAAGCTGTCAATCTTTGTGTCTGCATTGGAGGCCAGGGGTTTTTGCTGATCTACACCTGCAGATTTGTTGAAGATTTTAATACGGTAATTACAGACAAACCAAATTGTCCTGTCCTTTACACTGAGCTTCCCTATGCACCTGCTCTCTCTCCAGTTCCAGATCTTTGGAGCAGGTTGTCTGTGTGTCTTCTGCAGGATTGCCTCCATGCAGGGTTAGGTCCTCAGTCAGCATAGAGAGAACTGACTCATCTGCTTCACGTGGTGATGCTCCTTCATGGGACACTCAGTGGGATCCCTCCCCGCTATCTTCGGCTGGCCAGAAATCAAGCACTTAGTATAAACCAATTGTCTTGACTTTTTCTATGGTCACTGGAGAAAGATTGGCATGTCCCAGGGCAAATTATTGCCATCATACAGTGGCTGTCTAGGGAAGGAGGGGTTGAATTACCACCTGGTTAGGGCTATGCAAAGCAGAAAGAACATGAAACTCGCTTGATTTGGCTAAAAAAACCTGATCTGCCCCTGGGGTAAGTTAGTAAAGCTCTTCTAAACCACGCCAACAGCACATTTGGATTGATCAATAGCCCTGGCTCAGCTATCCTTGATATGCAGTAGTGCTCATCTACAGCAATTACCTAAAAGCCTGGGAAGGGGAGGAGATCAAGTAATTTAGCAAGGGGACAGGGCCTTTGCATTGATTAAAAATGTAATGGGATCTTTGAGATGGCTTCAGAGTTGCCCCTGAGGTACTTCATCAGCTAGAGGCAGAAGTCACAGCACTGCTGGGGCTTTGTCTCTGTTCTCCAGCCCAGCAAACCAAGCACAGTCAGGGGACCTTTTCTGGGTAAAGACAAAAAAGGGGAGGGGGTTGTCTCTACAGCCTGGTTACAACAACAGTGGATCGGAGACTGAAAGAGAGATGTGCCAGAGATTAGAGAGCATAGAAAGAGGGGCAGGGCCAGCATGTTTAAATCGATGGAACAATCATTTGGAAGCTAAAGCAATTTCGCGATTAGGCCTCCTTCATGGAAAGCAGTGATCTCTTTTTGATGGAAAAGCCATCCCAGCCTATTGTTGTAATCTTACCTCTGCTCATGCAGTTTCCCTGTGTCTCGTGGCTGACCCACTTCCTTCAGCGCCTTTGCTCGTTTCCTTCAAGTGCAGTTTTAGCTCCAAACCACATAAACACCTTGTTTAAATTGCTTTAATCTCCAAGTGCTCTTTCTATTGATTTGAAACAGTTAAGCTGTCAATCAGCCCTTTCTCTTCACACTGTGGACCAGGGAGGAAGATTAAAATAACAAACAAACAAGAGGCGGATGGGCAGGGAAGTTGTTAGTCCAAATTTTGCAGCGGATGCTAGCTCTTAGGAGCCTGGAAACAGGTGGAAGTCAGGTCCTTCCAGACACTGAACTCTGTAGAAAGGCCCTATGCAGAACAGAGGGCGCTGTGTGATGCCCTACAACACCCAGTTCCTAATGCATTCAGACACTCACACCACTAATGTAGGACCTGGATATCTCTCATGCTAAGTGTTGTGCAAATACTTCTAGGAAGCGACCTCAGTGCAGTCAGCACTGATAAGACAGACAAAAAAAAAATCATGGCAGGTAAACAGGCGTACAGAGAGAAAAAGTAGTTTTTCCAAGGGCAGTGCATGAATCCAAAGAAAGACTGACTCCCGATGAAGATCTAGCACCTCATCAAAAAAACTCAATAAACACAATCAGGATGACTTTTTTTTGTGCAGTAGTAATGAAGTGAATGGACGTGCACTCTTACAGATACACATGGCATCTGAAACCCAGCCTGCTTGCAGCTCTGCCCCTGAAGGCTGTGCAGAAATGCCATTGAGGAAGGACATCTGAGCGGGACCATTGAAACTGTGGATGCTCTTGCAGTCATTGGATACATCCCCTGGCACTTTCCCTCGCTTGGATACCACACCAAGCCATCTGCACTGAGGACAATCCTGATGGCAAGCTTGAAGCAGCAAGCTATTATTTCATCATTACAGCAAGGATAATGACAGGGCCAGAGAAGCTGATTGCTGCTGGAGATGTGAATGGTCAAGGAACTAAGAAGGAGAATAGAGATGAGGTATGGCACATGTAGCTTTGCAAGAGGTGTGCAGCTGGCTTAGCCTTGCTCTAGTCTATTGCTCTAGAATATTGATCACTAAAATGAAGCTGAGGGTCTCTAGTTAGAGTCTTCAAAGTGGAAATGCACTGAAGTCCAGTCCAGTGCTAGTCACACACTCTGAAAATCCATCAATTAATCACATTATGCAAAGCCAATATTAGACACAGCAGCACTCAGATACTACACGGGCTCATTCTGCTATGCATGGGCTGAGGAGAAACCTCCATGGTGACATCCTTGTTTCTGCCCCTCCCCTATACAAGTTTGTTTTACAGCCCCATGACTGTGATAAGGACTTACCCTACTGAGCTCTCATGAGAGGGAAACCACATTTCCCAGGACTCTTCCCCTTCTACCCAGTGCAGAAGGATTTTCAGAGAAACACTCCTCCTGCATTGGGTGCTGAAACCCTCTGAATGTCATGGTCCAGGAGGGACAGCAGAGCAGGGAGATGATAACGCCAGAGCAGCTGGAGGGACCCAGGAGTGCTTTCTCCAAGGCAGAGCTGCTGATCCTGCAGCTGGAACACACAAGGATTCCTGGAAAGGGTTTGCAGAACAAAGAGGCCTGAAATTGATTGGGTCATTCACTTGAATGTTTAAAATAATAATAATAATAATAAAAAGAACCTCTTTGAATGGGTTTCTTTCCCCTCAAGCAATTCAGACAGCTGCTTGATTTCCATTTGGCCTCAAGATCATTTTATTGATATGCTACAAAAATGCGCATGCGGTGGAAAGGTTGCTGGAGATCTTGTGGTCGGAGGGTCACACCTTTCTAGCTACAGGGGCTGAGGGGATTTCACTTTCTTCT
Organism: Scopus umbretta; assembly: GCA_013400535.1. Taxonomy (NCBI): domain Eukaryota; kingdom Metazoa; phylum Chordata; class Aves; order Pelecaniformes; family Scopidae; genus Scopus; species Scopus umbretta. Next base: position 73,905 of record VZTL01019733.1, on the reverse strand, counting down.
TCTGACTTTTGGGAGCAGGAGTGGGAGTAAAGATTGGGGCAGAGGGATCACAGAAGAACCAGCATACTGTCTGCACAAAATGAAGCAGCTGTCCTACAGACAACAGTCTCCTACATTACATTTCACTAGTCCACTCTGAAAAGGGGCCAGTGTTAGATACAGAATAAGGCAGAGGTCCTAGGGGGAAAATACTGGGTGCTGAGAAGAATAAAGAAGCCATAGTGAATTTAAATATGGGGTAGATTTAAGGTTAGATGGACAACTGGCCTTTCATTTCTGGCTATCCAAACGCTTCCTTTTTAAACCCTTATTAATATCTTTGGTCAAATGGGAGAAGAAGGGGAAGGAAGGCATCAGAGGAATTAATGTGATTTTTGGCATGAGAGGCAATTCTGGGGGGGGGGGGACAACTGCTTCTGANGGGGGGGCAAACTGCTTCTGCATTGGGGAGCTTCAGAAAATCCTTCTGGAGGCTGATAGAAGACAACTCTACACAAGGAGCAGTGTAATATGGAGAAGGAAGACTATATGTCAGCACTCTCTTTCTGATGATTGAGCAAAGTGTCATTCCAGGAGAACAAGCAAATTTCAAGAAGGGAAAAGAGGCAATAAAACAAGCAGATTTTTTTTTATATACACAAAACACACAGACTGGATTGATTTCATGTTTTTAGAGGACTTCAGTCATATGAATAAAGATGGTTTTCCCCAGTTGCCCTTTCCCAGTTTTTCACAACTGGCTGACAGCCATCGGACACAGCAGTAAGGGCCAGAGCACAGAATGGAGCAGCCAGAACTGAGATTGGTGGATGAAGAATACAAGAACAGGACAGGAAGAGGCATGGGGAGAGGTATCAACTAAAATAGAAAAGGACAGCACCAGGGCGACAGCACAATGACTTAATTTGTGGGTTTGTTCTGCTCCGTAGGGGTGGGCTGATGTGACACCCACGCACTGAGCAACAGCTGGCAACATCTGCCACAACTCCTCCTCTTCTTCTTCAGCTTTCAAACACTTGCTGTTCTCATCAGTTCTTCTTACTTCTCCTCCCCTTGCACTTCCTGACTGCTGCAGTTTGCTTTTTTTTAATGAAGTCCCTTATCGGGGCTTCAAAGGGGAGGTGCACAGAAGTCAGGAAGAGGAGGGAGTGGTGCCTTCCAGTCTTCCAGGTTAAAATTGCAAACACACACATATGCATACACATTGAAAAAGCAAAGCAAGGAGGGAAATCAATAGTCCTGGTCAAAACTCATTTTCAAATCTGAACGAAGCTTGTGATTAGTAGAGCCCCACAGAAGCTACTGTTTCCAGTCTTGATCTGATCCTTAAATGTCAGTCTTACAGAATCACAGAAAATTAGGGGTAAGCAGGATGTCTAGATGCCACCTAGCCCATCCCCTTCTCAAACAATCCCATATGCATGTGATTCACCAGTAGCAGGAAATGCCAGCTCCTTTTTATGGTTTGGTGCTGTGTTTGGACTAGAAGAAAGCAATGGGCAGAACCTGCTTTCTTTACTGAATTTACCTCACCCCTGAAGTCCAGCATGTCCCAGGATCTCCAACATGAGCAGGGCTGATCACATACTCGGACCCTCCTCAACACTAGTTCTGCCAACAGGCTTTAGCACCTTCCCCAACCCCATGGGTTCAAAAGGAGTGGGGAGAGTTGGGAGGGATGATTGTGTATGGAGGAAGAGTAAATTCAGACAAGTTTGAATCAGTGATTTTTTTAACCCGTATTTCATTGAATGACACCTTACCACCACAGTCAATAAATAAGTGGTGATGGGATGGGAGGGTGGAGGACCAGGCAGGGATAGATGAGGATATGAGAATGTGACAGAGAGGAAATTAGGAAAATAAGCTCTGTCCACCTAAGCTCATTTCTGAAGGTGGACATAACTGGTGATTAGCAAAGTCTGACTTAACTGCTATTATCTCCTCCCCAGCTTGCGATGTAAATGTCAGCTTCCTGCAGCAGGGAGAGGACCACTAATGGCTGCAGCAAAGCAAGGAGGGGCAAGGAACTTCCAAATGAGCTTGACATTTTCTTAACCTGAAACAAACGGAGGCTGTGAAAGGCCAGGGAAGGAACCCATCGAAGTGACTGAGAGGGCTGTAAATGAAGAGCAAGACCTTGCTTAAACACAGCCATTTGTAATGGGCTGTCGAGCAGTGACAGAGGGTGAGATGTGGGAGTTTGCATTGGGAGGGGGTGCCAAGAGGGTGGGTGGAGGAGCAGATGTGTTCACACTCCCTTTTGGCAAAGCGGATAATAACATTTGCCTTCTTTAAAGGGAATACTGATGAATAGTTAGTAAGCCTGGGCTGGGCTGCTTTCCATAGGCTCACTATCTGCTCTGAGGGCTTTTCATACGGGAGGATTTGAGAAGCAGGACCTCTAAGCTAAATAAAAAAGCTACACAGCAGGAATGATTCCCTTTCTTGCAAAACTCAAATTTCAAAGAATTTTTTCATCCTTCTCGGGGCAAAAATGAGATCTCAAAATTTTATGGGCTGAACTAGGAAGGGGAGCACAACAAACAGGTTCCCTCAGATGAGTCAATGTATTGATAATCAGCAAGTCACCTAAGACATGGTAAACACATATTCAAGTCTTTACCTCAGCCTGGTTCAAAGCAAGGCTGGTGTCAATCATAGCTCAGTCACTCTTTGGGTGCCAGTCCTGTGCACCTCACCACCGTGACTCAGTTCTGCACCTCTCTGCCCATTAGACTTGTCCCAGTGAGGAATTAATCTAACCTGGTTCATCCCTCCCCAGAAATAACTGATGTCAACCCAAGAGCCTTTTCCAATTAAAATCCATTTCAAGGAAATAAGGGCATACTAAAGGACCTGTGGTGCTGCGTCAGACCACAGGTTCCTTGAATCCTGCCTCAGAGAGCAGACTGAAAAGCTTCAGAGAGGGTCTAAGATGAGGACACATAAAGAATGACCCTTTCCACTGGCAAGTTTCCAAAAGTTACATCTCTAGCTAAGCATAGTTTGTGCCGCTGGAAGAATACTTGAATTCATGGTGTACCTCAAGCTACCAAGTCTCCTGGAAGACCAAAGCACTGGAACTTTCCTTAAACCAACACACAGTCACCACATTGTTTTTGCTGCACATAGGTATGTGCATAGTTTTGAAAAAGCTGCTTATTACAGTTCAGTGAAGAAGGATAGACCATATTTTATCACAGATCTGCTTGTAAGGTTCATTATTGATTTTAATGTACCTGTGCCATGAGGCAATGACGGGCACAGTTTTTTAAAGAGAAGGAAGGAAGATTAAATATACTCAATCCTTGTCACCTTAGCAAACATTTATCCATCCGGTTGTGTGTGATGAGAAGTCTCTATTCCAAAGAAGGAATTAAATTTTAATAGGACAGAAACATGTTCGTAGTGCTGTCATAGCCCAGGATTGGAACAGACTATAGCACTGCAGGGAAACACCAGAGGCTACTGACAGAAGAAAACAGAAGGTGATAACTTATGTCTGAAACTACTGATAGTGGGGAAGTAGGTGATGCAGGACAGGACTGATGTGGAGTGTCCTAGCCACTGACGGTAAAGAACTTCCCTGCTCAGAAGGGAGGCAGAGCAGCCCCCAGCATTGCCCTGGCTGTAGCTACTGCTCACAAAGGTGATACCAAAGATACAATGCAAGCCAGAAAAATCTCAGTACAGACAACACAGTTCCTCACTGGTGTATACTCACTGCCATGGGCTTCCCCAGCAGCAGGACTTGGTCTGCAGGACTGTTTACAAGTAAGTCTCTTCCCTTCTTTGCACATGGGCTTTGCTCCAGTCAAGGGAATGCTTAATATTTCCAGGTAATACCAGCCAAGCTCAGTGCTAATGAGAAGGTTAATCATCTCCTTTCTTGGGCAGAGAAAGGCTATCACTGCAGGTGAAACCTTAGCTGGACTCTTCAAGTTACAGCCCAGGGTCTCAGGACCAGAGTGAAGCAGGTGATATATCATGCACTAATGAACTGGATCAGTGGAGGCTGGCAAATGGTTTGGGCAACTCCACCTCCTCTGCCAAGCTTGGTACTACAGAGTGGGCATGGCAGAGGTTGCTGCTCTCCCACTATCCCAGTGTACACCAAGGTTCACTCCATGCTCCAGCGAAGAACTCACTTTACCTTCTGCCCTTTAGTGGCCTCTGCAGCTTCTTACTTCCAGTCATTACCAGCCATGGTCTGGATTTAATGAGGCCAGAGTTCACTGGATGAAATAAATGCAGGTCCCCAAACCCTCTAAACCAAAGCTAATGAAAAATATATGCTCCCTCACTCCTGCTCTCATTTTCACATCCTGCAAATTATCTGTGCTAATGCACACAACTCTCTGCTCCTCTGCGGCTTCAGATGCTGAACTTTGAGTCTTTGTCACATCAGCCGGCACCAAGTAATTCCGTACAGAAGTCTGACATTTCCAGTTGAAAAAAATAAATTGATTAAAATTCAACAGGCATGTAGTGTTCAGCTTTTAAAGGTCGGCAAATCTAAGGAACTATCAACTGTAAAATAATTCAGCATTTAGAGGGGAGGGGCAGCTGGGGGGGTCCTGGGAAGAAGGAGGGAGCGCAAAATGTTAGGATCATTTACTGCCTGCATTTTGCTGTCAAGAACATAATTACAGGCAATTTAATTATCGTATAATGGAAAGGGTCCATCTTCCTGAGTGTCATGGCCAGATCCTCCTTTACCTCCCTGGGCCCTGTGCAGTGCAGATGTGGGAAGGGAACTCTGACAGTGCCTGGGTGTTCCTGTGGGTGAGTGCCTGCAAGGGGACCTTGAAGAATGCAGATGGGTGATGTTGTTTCTGCTGCTTCTCATGTTGGAGATTGGATCAGGCTCACCAGAAGGAGACTTTTAGTCATCTGGTAAAAGGAAGAAAGATCAGGCTATTGGGGCAATAGTGGCAGAAAATCCCTATCGAGAGAACTGCTTTCACATAGGAAGTATTAATTTACCCAGGCACAGGTCCTCTTTCTAGCACACTGCTGTCCTGCATGTCTCCTGTGACTTCTCTGTTACTAGAAGGCTCCACTGAATATGGAAGCTAAGATGGACAAGCACAGCCCCGTAAATGAGTTACAGAGATGAGTACTGATCCCAAAGGAAGCCAGGTCAGGGTTTCAAGAGCTGCCCCATCCATCATTTCACTGGAGTTCTACCAAGACCCAAATCCCATATCTTGAAGTTCATCCAGTTCTGCCAGCTGGGTTTTGCTTTTTGAAGTCTGTACTACCCAGTTTGGAGTAAGATCAGGTTAGACAAACAGGAAGCAAAGCCCCTTTGCAGCAACCTTGATGGACCACCAACATTTACATGAACAAGAAACCTGGACACAAAAGTCTTCACCCTGAGCCTCCTTTGACAGGTTGCCAGTTACTAATTAGGACACTCTCCCTTCCCCCCATGATTGCACCATGCATGTATAAATCATGTTATCTAATGCATGGATTCTCCTCTGCCTTATTCAGCTTTCTTGGTAAAATCTTTGTTCTTCACACCCTTTTGTGCATGAACTTGAGACCAGCTCTTTCCACCCTGGAACATGTTTGGTTTCACTGTTTTGTTGAAGTCAGGAAATGCATCCCATGGGAAACATCTCCTAGAGCTTAGCAGCAGAGAGAGCAGAGGAGGAGTTGGAGCCCACCTGAGTGGGGTTTGGGGCAGCAACTGTGGGCAGTGGGCATTTGGCCTCCTGCTGTCTTTCTGACCAGTAGTTTAGCAGGAAACGGGGAGTATGATGTTCCGATTGCCTTTCCCAAGGACAGGATGTTGTACAAGCCAACTGTGACCCCTACAGGTCTCTGAAAGGAGAATACTGGTCTCCTCAGAGGCAGGCACAGGGAGTGAAAGAGACAGTGAGCAAGGCATCTCCTCCGTCTTTATCACTCAGTACCCCTGAATATCAGGGCACAGTTGATATGCCTGTCATTTTCTATTCCTTGTAATATCAAATTCTCCACTTGCTCACACAGGTGCCATGCCATTGATTTCAGTGGGGACAGGATCACTGCGACTGAAGGAAAAAACATGGTCCATGAAGTTGTTGGTGAATCACGCTCTCCAGGCCAGAGACCACCAGAATGACTCAACTCCAGGGAGCAAAAATACACATCAAAGGAGAGCAAGATGACTCCTACCGCAAGGTGGCTGTAGGAAGCTTCTTCAGGAGAAGCTGTGACTCAGCAACAGGCCAAACCAACCTTGAAAAATTGAAATAAGGGGAAAAGAAAGAGAAAGAGAAGGGCCAGCAGGCACATTGCTGTTGCTCTGTTTATTGCCCAAATGCTGCTGTACGTTAGTACAAAGGAGAGGCAGACGAAAGGAAACACTGTCTTCTTCATTTAAAATGCTCCCAGAAAAATCTTTGCTAATTCAGCTCCATCCCTGGGCCTCTGTGTTGCCTTGTCTCAAGAGGAAGCCACTACAGTACATCACTGCAAGCTCCCACTAAGCTTTTGAACTCACTGGCACTTACATTACTGGAAAAGTCCCCCTGCCCGTTACCCTGCCTAGTGATTCCCTTTTGCAAGCAGTGGGACATGCATATCCCCACACTGCCTCCACCCATTATATTAGCCCAATAAAGGGATTCGGCTCATCCATCTCCACATACAAGACCTGGACCTCCCTCCTCCAAGACCATGAACAGACAGCCATAGTCTCCAGTGCACTACACATTTGCCCCAGATCATGATGGATCAGGCCCACCACAAGTATCAGCACACCACCAGGCTGCATGGGCATCTCCCCACATGGTCAAGACACTCCAGATCCTAATCCTTCTGGCAGAAAACCCTACAGCCCTAAACCTGTGCCAGGGAAAGATGAGGAACCCCTGCAGCTCTACATCCCATCAGTGTGGAGCTTGCAAAGCCTGGACCTAGAGAAGGTGGGTACCACAAGTTCCCCCAGAGCAGGGCTTGCTGATAGCAACACCCAGGACACACTCATGAATCCATGGCAGCCAGGCTAGCTGCTCTGCCTCCTTCCCCCCCTACTGATATACAGCAGCCAAAAAGCACCATGTTGATTATTCAAGAGTGGACTCTTAACAGCTCTAATCAGTTGACAATCCAATAACACACTCAGCTGAGCCGCACTCTCAGCTCCCAGGTCCCTGCCGCTGAGAGAACATTTACAGCTGCGTCGTGTTGATAATAACTGCCCAGCGGTCAGGAGGAAAGCACAGCAAATGACTTCCCACTCGCTGCTGCCTCATGCTCCTTAGCCAGGTCAGAGGCAGGCAGACCTTTCTTCCCCACCTCACCCTTGCCTTCCTCTTGGCCCCTCTCTTCCCACAGAGAGACTGAGCTGCCGCACACCTGGCTGCTGGTGGGGTCCTGTCTTTTTCCTTGCATGCAGCCGTACAAGAGCTCCGCTCCTGGGATCCTCGGGAAAATAAGTTGCCTGTTCTCTTGAGCTACCCCCCTGGCAAAACTGCTTTAATGTAATAAATAAAAGAGGAAGCATCAAATCCATCATTTTGAGGGCATTTGAAATGCAAGATGCCAGGGACCAGCCAGCACAGCCTCAGGCCCTTTCAGTTCTCCAACACTTCAGCACAAACTGTGAGCGTTCAGCCTGGGTGGCCTGGAGCCAGCATGAAGGAAGAGACATTGAATGCAGAAATATCCCTTCCTCCACACCACCCCAGCTTTCCATCCCCAGCCCCTTCCTGAGGCAGGCAGAAAACCATTCACACCTGCTTCTCACTGCTTTCACAGCCTGATTTCTCAGATAGAGAGTCTGGCTGAGTCTCCTGGCCAAGTCCTCTCTCTTTGCCTCATGTTCCAGTTATCCATTTTACATAACTTCTCTTGTCCACCCAGGCCCCCCTCTGATCTTTGACACACGCTGGGGTCTGTGCTCAGCCCCCTCCTGCCCCATACAGGGTGTGCCTAGCCCTGCTTCAGCCTGCCTTATTAATCAATACTCCTCATTACCCATGTGATTACAGATGACTGCTTATTTCCTCCAGGTGTATTGTCAGAGCTGCACTAGCAAAAAGGTGTGGAAAGCCATTTCTGGGCGTAAATACGTATTTCCCATTAAGAGATTAAACCAATTTCCCCATGCATTGAAATAAATAGTTGCATCTGTGTATGCATGTGCTGGCACGTGTGCAGGAGTTTGTGTGTTCAGAGCGTATCACCCTTTATTTCCTGAAACGCTTTAGTTGGTAGATTTGCTAGACAGACAAGAGGGTGTGAAGGGGTTACAGGAGGATTACAGGGGTAATTACAAGGGGTTACAGGGATACAGCTGTATCCCTGGTATAATCCTCCTTTGGGTACCTGAAGGAAAAAAGTATATATATATATAACCCAAATAGAGATATATATATATATAACCCAAAGAGAGAGACCTGTGCAGGTTGTTTCTTCATCACCAGCGCTCACAATGCCCAAATGCCTCCAGATGGTTATTTTTCATGGTCACCCCCATGGAGCAGGAAAATGCACTGATCCTTGTAATATTAAGATGTTCAGGTCTAAGAGAAACTAAAAGAGGGTTGTTGTTCACTAAGGTGCGTGAAAGGGAGGAGAGCTGGACCTGGCCTCCTCTGCAGCCAGGGGACTGTGGGCACCATGCATCCAGGATCCCCACGCTCCTCACACATTTATGCTATTTCCTCTCCTGGTGCAAAACTTCCTCCCACTCAAACCCCACCGTGGGGCACGCTGGCCTTCTCTTCCTCCCCTTCCTCCTCCTCCTGGGATGCTGCCAGTTGCCATGGGAATGCTGCCAGCCAACCTTATACCCAGGAGGAACAGGTCCGGTTGCCCATCCTCACCACAGTCACCCAGGAGGGCTCCCCAGGGGGCTGTGGAGGCAACAGCCGTCCCCCATGCACAGACCATCACAGACCTGTCCTGCTGCACCCTTTCCACCTCTCCCCAAAAGCCAGCTTGCTCCCCTCTGCCCCTTCTCCTGGCTGGCCCCATCTCCCCTTTCCTGCAGAACCAAATTAACCCTGGATATCACTTCCCTGGAGCTGCATCACAAATGAACTGTGCTCTCCTGCACTCAGTGCGTGCGGTTGGCTGCAGTCTCTCCCTCCTGTTTTGGCAGGTCTCTCTTCCATCTCCAACCTCCCCTCCTCCCTGCAAGGTCTTTCCCACAACAGATCCCAATCAGCAACTCTTTCTCTCCTGATACTTCTGCTCCATGTCCTCTTCACAGTCTGTCTCCTCTGGCACAGACTTCCATGCCAAGCTACTGATCTCAATCACGAAGCAGTGGGCATTGCCTCTCACCCCCCAGGATTGATGCTTTCTGCTGCAACATCATCAGTGTTCAGGGTCATGGGAGTGGGACACACACATCCTAATGCAATAGGCATGCAGGGACCAAAATAAAAGCCCATCAAAATCCAGAGCCCAAAACTCTTTCTTGCCTGCACTGCACGTGCAGCAAAGTTAGTTCAGTGTTTCCCCTTGTGCTGCTCATTTTGGGTAGAGTGCAGATCCTAATAGCTTGTGATAGCTCCAATGGGGCTCTTCTGCTCTATTGGGTGTGTAATCCCCTCTCTAAAAAACAGTCCTGCTTGATTATATGCTTAGGCAAGAGGCTAGAAGAACCCCAGGGACACTAGGATTCTCTACAGAAGAATCTGGGAAGAGCTGGAGTTTTGGAACTGAAAACAAAGCGAAGAAATGCCACTGGCTTTCTTCGTCCTTGCTTTGCAAAAATTTCAGAGCAATAATGATGCATGCAGGGGAGGGCTGGGGCCACTGCAGACATGTCTGGGAGTCATCCTGTCCAGTGGAGGACAGGGGTTAGAGTGGTGGATACCAGAGGAGGTTGTAACAAGCACATCTCCAGGGAAGGACTTTCCTGGTGGAGGCTCTTCAGGGCTGCAAAATGCAGCTGGCAGCACCCCAGCTCCGAGCCCACACAGCTGAGTTGGGGCCAGATGTGACCACCCCACTCGTGGTTTTGAGGTTCTGGCCATTCACTCCTCTCCAGTCATTTCCAATTTCACATTAATTGGGCCAGTGCACAGCAATTTAGCATGATCCCATTGGGCCATGGAAGGTCCACGCAGGTCCTCACCAGCCTCGTTCCACACTCCAGGCACAGGGCTAATCCACCGGGATACGGTGAATTGCCTTCACCTACCCTCTCCCAGGGCCAATCTTTCCGATGCTTCTGGGGTCCATGGGACAAGGGCCTGAAGGAGGGGGAAAGACCCACCCATGCATCAAGATCAGCCCCTGCCCAGGTGCTTCCCTGTACCAGAGCCTTTAATCCCTTTTTCTGGAGCCTGGGAGGTGTTTTTAGGCAGAGTGTAAGGGGCAACGATGGTCAGAGGGTGTACAGACAACACAAGAGCTGGGTATGTGGACTAATGGGCTGGAGGAAACAATGCATCATGGCACTTAAACATCGCCAGGGCTTCCTCAGCCCCTTCTCCACATTTGGCCTTTGGTCTCTTTGGTACATTCACTCTGCAGCCTTGTCAAGGAGGGGCCCAATTAGTGGAAACAGCTTTACAGCAGCAACCACCACTGGGCTGAGACTCCCAGCTCATTTCACATACCACTGGGCCCTGCAAAGCCGTGGGCTGGTAATGGCTTTCTCTCAACACTTGGACAGGAGCCAGTAGCCCTGAGCCAAAGGCTGTGTGGTCTGCTATCATCCCCGCACCATCCACCGGCTCCCGAGTACCACCCCTCTCTGCCCTGGCCATCCCCACTGGGAAGCGGTGGCAGTGCACAGCGGTTTCTCCTCAGGCTTTGCAGAGATCCTCTTCGCACAGAGGGCCCAGCAAGGAGTCGCTGCATGGATTTTCCAGTGTGCTGAGGAATAAAGCTCTTCACAGTGCTCATTTCAGCTGAGCACTCTTTGGGGTATATTTGATTTGAGCCATGATAATCAGGTGTACCCCTGGCCCTCGGCAGGCAGTGGCTCTTAATCAGGAGAGTTTCTGCTGCAAGAAGTAAAAAGCATGCAGGCATCTTCCCCGAGGGCTGTCGCTGGCTGCCTCCTGCCACTGTGCATTGCTTACAAAAGTTGGGGCTGGGAAGGGCAGCTCTGGCAGGGGGAGGCCGGCCAGTTCGGGGCAGGACGCGTGGGAAAAGGGAGCGCCAGCAGTCAGGGATCAGGCAGCAGCATGGAGGTTTTGGGATAGTACCTCAAACATTTGGGCAGTACCTGGCATGGTGGGGACCTGACCATCCTCTGGGAGCCCTAAGTCCTGTGACAGCAGTGTCCCTGCTGCCATCTCCTGCGCTGGCTGCAGAGAGGAGCCCTGCAGAGATTCCCTGGCTGTCGCCGGCCAGGATCGAGCCCGCGCCTGGGCTGGGGTTTGGCACGACCTGACCCGCTGGCACCACTGTGGTCCGCTCTGCCACCGTGCATCCAGGGCTCCCGAACTGAGCTCAGAGTCGCATCCCCTCACTGCTGCTCTGCCCCCTCCTTCCTGTCATTCGGTGACATAATGGAATCAAATTAAAGCCCCATTTACCAGTTTTATTGCCTATTATTTATAATACTCCAGCTCCAAAGTGCTGTTTTATAGAGTGCTTAAGCTGCCATTGCTGGATAGAGTTTGCCATAAATGTCTCCACATGCACAGAACATAATGTCCTCGCATCGTGCAGGAAAAGGGAAGAGATTATTCTCAATTATTTCATATAGTCTGTTTTATTGTCTTATTGTAATAAACTGTCATACCCTACAACACTTTAAAATCAATAGTTTGCATTAAAAGTAATGAAAAGTAGTTATTAATCCCGTTTAGTGCTTCCGTTCTTCCGTTCACCGCGAGGCCCTGGAACGGGGAGCGGGTGATAATTATTCATTTCCGATCAATAGGAACATTTCCCAGCGCTCCTGTGTGTATCGCTGCTCTCGCAGCTGTGCAAGTTAATGGTAATGGAGGGCAGGGGTGGAGGTTGAGGGCTTGGCCGTGCCTCAGTTTCCCCCCATCATCAGCGCCTGTGGGACAGAACCATTTTGTCTGAGAAGCAAGCCAGAGTTTAAATGCAAATGAAGCAGGGGGTTGTTCAGTTTTGTGTTGTCTCCCCGAGAGCTGCCAGATTTCTGGCACACGAGGGAGTTTTTTAAAAAAAATCAGATGTATGGTATTGGCCCATGGCAGTTTTTTGCTCATCACTGGACCAACTCAGCTAACATCAGGCTCTTCTCCTTGCCCAAGTTGGGCATCCCAGACATTCGACCAGCAGTGACCGAGTCATTGCTGGACATTTCTGAAACAACCATCAGTGCTGTCTCACGGCATCACAGGGGATACCAAGGGCCATGTCACAGGCTCTCAGTTTGAAGGGATGTGTCTAGTTCTCTGGATCCCCAAAATGGACTCCAGTTGCACAGGATGTGGTGTGGCGTCCACCTACTTACTGCATGTGTTACTAAACCTCTGTGTGTTGGGACTTGAAAGGAACCTGTGCTTAGGGCTCTGCATGTATACTCACACATGATGCCAAAGACCTGGTAAAGATTTAGAAGGAGCCTGGACCCTGGAAACACAAGAAGTGCCAGCCTGAAGCAGACCCAGCTTCTCTCCAGCATAGAGAAGCATCCAAACAGCCACCACCAGCTGTTTCCAAGCCTAGGCCTTAGGTCTCCCCAGCACATCAGCCCCTGGTAATCCACAAAATCTTGGATTTATGCATAGCTCTGAGGCATAGACCTTCTTCTGCACGAACAATTCACATCCTCCACCCATGGTGCAGGCTGGACCTTTGTGCTCCCACAGCAACACACGTCTTGCATTGCTCTAGGGAATGTAGCGGCCAGGAAAGGCAGAGATGAGCCAAGAGGTACGATTTCACTGGTACTTAAGGGCAGAGCATGATGGATGTAGAGAAAAGGTGAGCTGGATCCTAGGTTTCTTTGTGATCCTACAGTGAGGTACGCAAATCTCATACTAGCTGGGCAAGATGAACCAAATTTGACCTTATTCGCATCTCTCATCTTTGCTTCATGATCCTTCATACTATTTAGGACATGTGAGTTCCCTCCTAAATGTTGTCCAGTGTTGCCACAATGTGACATATAAGTCATAGTGCCTATTAGTACTTTGGTAAAGGAAAATGGCCCTTTCCCAAGGGTATGCTTTTATGTTAACAACTCACTGCAGACATGGTAAAATGCACCAAAATGCAAATTATGTACATTTTCCAAAAACTGAATCTTGTTAAACCCAGAAGATGGGGTTATGATACAGGCTGAGCTCTCTGCTGCTCCACATCTCCAAGGAGGCAGGAACAGTTATCCCTGCACTCCGTACTGAAGCACAGAGAGGAGAACTGACTAATGCAGAAGCCAAGACGATGACCATGAGCCTGAATACCTTCCCCTGAGGTAGTGTCCGGCTCCAGGCTGGGGCTGGTGCTGGGACACATGGCACAGCTGGGAATAGGTGTTGAGCAGAGCTGAATTTCAGCTGGGGAAGGATGGAGAGAGCAAACAAAGGGATGAAGAGGCACGTTGAGCATTAGGTCCATTCTTTTATTATTATTTTTTTTAATCATATTTCCAATATTTTTTTTCAATTGGAAAACCCAACTGGTTGCTTGGATTGACTCTGTCTCTGATTCAATACAGTTGTAATGAAAAGAGTCCACTAGCATGTTAATTGTCATGATAAATATCAAAATCACCCATCCACCTGCATACCCACAGATCCGTGGAAGGCCCATTGTATCAATATCAGAGAAGCATTTCTTCACCGTCGCCCTCTGTAATAACTGAGAAATAGAACAAAATACTAGTACAACCCAGAAGGAGTTATCAGTGCCTGATCAGATCTCAAGAGATTTTTTTTTATTTTTAATAAAGTTTATCTTCCCCCTTGTTTGTCAGAAGCACTTTGCTTTAAATGTTTTATGAGCAGAAGCAGGAATTACCTGTGTCTGCATTCACTCAGGGAAGAAGACATAACCAGGCACTCCCACTCCTTCTGTCCAAAGATCTCAAAGCAGTTAAGAGCATCCTTACTCCAGCTAAATGGTTCCATTTTTGTAGGCCCCAAAGCATCAATCTGCAAACCCAAAGAGCCACAGCTAGCAGGAGCGCAAATCAGAGCAGGCTTCTGGAACTCAGCAAAGCTGACTCTGACCCAATGCAAGCAAAGGAGAGACTGAGGGAGGAATAACATTAAACCACCAAAGCACGGACTTCCAAGAAAGGTGAAACATCCTCCGTGCATGCTGCTTCTCCTTAGCTGTCAAGTACAGATATAGGTGTCTAATTTAGATGCCTCTTTCATTTGATGATGCCATTCTAAGTGATGTTCCTAATTTCTGTATGTCTCTGGTAGAGTCAGGAATAAACCCCCCAAATCATTAAGCCTTTCCTACTCTGCAGGCATCCCAAGAAGGGTACTGGGGGATAGCTAGGCAAGACAGGGAGCTCTACCAATGCTGTTTCCACCTTGTCCTTTAATGGCTGACCCAACCATCCCTCACCTCTCCCTGCTTTTCACACATTCCTTCTGCACTGGAAGCTCATTTCCCAAGTGTCCATAAATGACAGTATACCTGTGCCTCCCAGGCCCCTTTCCTTGTCCCTAGAAAAAGCACCCTGGCACCATGCAAGCATCCTGGGCATGATGCATGGAAGATAGGGGGGCTCTGCTGCCCAGGGATAGGATCTGGGAAGGAGGGGTCCAACCTCCCGTGCAGGAGCCTTAGCAGTGTGCCAAGACCCAAATGTGTTTGAAGGGAGAGGAGGGAGGGTGTGTTTGAAGGGAGAGGAGGGAGGGATGGCCGTCACCATCCTGGCAGCTCAGTGAGATGGGTGGGAAGGATGGGTCTTTTTTCCTACCTAGATGATAGGGCTTTAATCTGGCTTTGACATTATCTGAAATTAAAATCGAACCTAACACGCGGACAGTGGCAGAAATGAATTACACCTCTCCTGCCGGTAGATAATCTCCTTCTAATTCCCCCACTTTATACAGATCGGAGATGGTTTAAGGAAAGAGGAGGCAAGAAATATTTTCCCTCTCCCCCTTTGCAGGTGGCAGCTCTTCCAAAGCCTCTCCCTGGCACAGCCCTCCCAGGGCACGTCTGCTAGCTGCCAGGGCCACACCACATCAGATCACCCAGCAAACTTCTCCCCCCGAAGAGCAGCACACTCACCACCGCTGTGCACTGATACAGCCGATCTCGAGACCAAAGCAGAGGGACTGAGAGAGCAGTTGCAAAGGGGTGATGCCTCGGTGCAAAAGGGAACAAAGAAACAAAAACCTGAATCCCGAAACAAAGAATCGCAGGATGAGGACATAAATGTTAACACACAACAGCTTTATGTCTTCTTACCTACCTTTCCCCACCCCTCAGCTGTGGTTCTCTCTTGCACAGCAGCACCTCATAATTTTTTCATTTTCTGAATTACTGTGGCTGTGCTGGATGGGAGGGTTTTCTCTCTCATCCCTCCCTTCCCCATAACTTCTCAACCCATATGCTCGTTTCAACCAATTTAACAGAGTAGCTAATGCAAATCTATCATGTTCCTACAGGTTGCATAAGAAATAGGTGGCCAAGTAGAGGAAAGAGATAGGAAGATTATTAGACATCAGAGAGGCCACAAATGACAGCACCACAGGAAACCTGGCTTTGTCTGTCGTGCTGCCCACATTGTCCTGCTGCTCACTACACCCCTGTGCCATCCGGCAGAGTATTTTTACCTCCATCAACAGCTGTGAAACTGAGACAACGAAAGACTCAAAGGTCTGCAAGGCCAGACTGAAATGCTGACCTTTGCCAGCTGGAATTCCCAAGGACAGGGATGCCAGCCATCTCCCCTCCCTGCACTCTGCCAGTGATTACCACCTTGCGTAGGTGACACCACCATGGTGAGGTGGCCCCTGTGCTCTTCATGCCATCCCTGATAAGCACAGGTGAACCTTCACTGCTCCCAGGCAGCTGTGTGTGCTCACAGAAGCTATTGCAAGATGTTTTGGCCTCTGAGCCCCTTCATGCTCCTCCTTGTCAGAAACTGTTCCTATTATCCCTTTTTTCCCTCTCTGCAAAGCTGTTGCCTTGAAGAAAAGGACATATAGGTTGACATTACCCCATATTTCTTCCCATCTCCTCTGTGCCCTTGTTCTCCCTCATCAGACTCCTCCGAGTCACTCATGCCCCAGTGTTCCTATGCTCTACAGCAACCCTTGTCAAATGCTCTCTCCCTCCCACCACTGCACATCTTCCAAGCAGCTGCAGGTGGAGGGAGTGAAAGCGTCGTACCCCAAAAGAGCAAAGCTGAGAGACCTGGGAGCATACTCAGAGGAAAGCAAGATGTTGGTGGGGATGCTGTTACCCTTTGGCCCATCACTCCAGCTCCAGAAGGACACCATGGCATGGAAGTGAGGACAGATGAGATTGATGAGATGTTGCACCTTGGTCACAGGTTCAAACCCATCTCAGAGCAGTATTGACTGAAAGCAGGGGAAAGTCAGTGCTTTTAATAGCTGTACAGCATCTCTCCCTTCCTCAGCCAGCCTGTGGTGAGCAAATACACACTGAACTCCTCCACCACAAGTGACCATTTCAGTGAAGGAGATATGATTAAGGGTAGCAAGACGTCCTCTCTGTCCCCACAGCTGCATACCAGCTAGTGGTGCATGCATCAAGACAGTTTGGCTCAGTGGGGTGAAGAGTAATTTTTAACATGGATTCTTTGTTGCCTGATGAAAGCTTCTGCATGGGAAGAAATTATTTACAGAGTCCCTCCTCCCCAGCTGGATCCCCTCCTCCATCCACAGTTTCCTCTTCCCCAGGTATAATGCAATCCCTGACCATGAGCAAGTGTGGGTAAAATCTGCTAGGAATCTGCAGCACAATTCAATGTCAGAGCCATTCCAGCCAATAATGGCTCTAAACAAAATATAATGTGTAATTCACATAGTAATATCACTTTAATTACATTTTTTGGAACAGTCTTTTCTTTCTTGGTCTCTCCACCCTCCAGCCCCAATTATCATATCTAAAACTAGAGAAAGTCATCCATCTCTTAAAACATCAACAAGGGACAGGAGGGAAATTGAAGGAAGAATAGATGAAAATTGCAGGGACTTTTGCCCTTTTTGTGGGGCAGTGTTCTTAGCATCTCCTTTGCATGCTGAGTAGTTGATCTTCCATGGAACTCTTAGGGGCTTTTTTTTTTCCAATTTAGTTTTTGAATTTTAAATTAATTTCACACCAGTCAGCTGGACCTGCACATTGAAATCTTCTGTGCTATCCTCAGAAAAAGCATGGACAAGAGAGAACAGGGCTGAGTCCTAATCCACCTATCCTACAGCTACACCTGAATCCCACTGTGTGATGTGTAAACATTGATGCTTATCCATTCTCATGTATCTGGTCCTAGAAATGGTTAGGCCATACTGCCCTACGTAGTTCTCTGATGTGATCTTCTCATGGAAATGTAGATCCTAAGGCCAAAGGGACAACCTAGTTTGACCTCTGATATAAGAGGCCATGGGATTTTCCTGCACCTGTATGTGTTTGGCGTATAAACTTTGGAAAAAAAAAAATCCAGTCTTGATGGACAGAGGTAGAAAAATCAAGGACTGGAGAGCATTAAGTCTTCTGCTCCTGAACCATGGAAAGGAGTCAAACTTTGCAACAGGTATCTGATGTAGCTTTGTCATGGCATTTCTCTCAGCAACACTCCTGTATCTGACAGGGGAGCATGGGCACAGTCACATTCAACCCTTCACAGCAGAGTCTGCCAGGCACTTCATCCCCTCTAGCAGGGTATGAAATCCGGAGACAAAACTGGAGCTCTGGGTGGAATGCAAACATATTGCAGACCTCTGCATTGCAAGTCTCCAGCATTTGAGCTGAAAGATGCACCCCCTTTAGCAAAAGCTGTCGCAGGTTCATCAGCAGCTCCGTGTGACCCAGACGGCACAGCGAGGGGGTATGGATTACAAGTGCACCTTCTGTTGGAACAGCTGATCTCATCCATGGTGGTAGGAAAACAGCTCATAACGCCTGTTGAGTGAGTGCTGGAAGGAGGAGTATTTGACAGTAGTTGCTACGCACAGGCTATTTTCATAACAGGGACACAAGTTATAATCTTGACTGAGATTCCCAGCAAGAGGCTAACTGGGAGGCTATAGCTAACAATGCACACAGCTGTGACTTAGCAAGTAAGAGCTGAGCCAAGAGCAAGAAGCCATTAGAAGGTAATAGTGTGAAAACACTAATGGCCTAGAGCCAGATTTGAATTAACAGTCCAGGAGAAAAGAAGCCTATCAACACCTCTTAGTTTCCCCTTTGGTTTGTTATAAGACTGCAGTGCTGTCAGAAAGCTGGGAGAAAAAGGTAGCGCATTCTGTCAAGGATTCTGCCCCCAGCACTTTGCGATGCATTAACCTCTGCTCAGAAGATCCGCAGCTCGCTGGTCTTCCAGGCAGGGAGGCTAATGAGAGGCACTGAATGGTGGACCTAAAAATTAAAGACTATTAGGGTTCCCCATATGAATTTACAGGCAACTTTAAAGCATATCACGTCACAAAGACATACGAGTGACTCAGACTGAAAGCAGGTTCTACTTTATTCCCCCCATTTGAATTACTCAAACTGAAAGCAATTACCCACAGAGTATGCGAGAGCCTGTGCAAACATCAGTGACAGATGAACATGCAATGGAGTCCATTCCCTGAGACTGCCTCCAGCATGCACCTGAGTCAGCATCTAGCACAACAGGAATCTGATCTCCTTTGTGATGGGGCACAGGAGCTGCTTTTATGCATGTTTTTCCCTTCCAGCTCCTACAAACCTTTCAGCACACTGTCCACTCTTTACCCTCTTCTCCTAGCCCCTGAAGCCTTCTCCACCTCTTTCCACCATGGTAGCCCATTCCACATAGCAGCAGGGAAGGCAGGGTGTTGGAGAGCCCCACACTGAGAACCCTGATGGTCTAGCTATAGCAGCAAAGCACAGTCAGCATGCCTCCTCCCTTCCAAATCCCTGACACCACCAGGCTGTACCTGCTGTCCCTTCACAGCCTGAGCCATGTGCTTCCCACAGCTGTTCTCAGCATCTCTGTTGCACAGTCTCACAGGTGCCAGATATATGCCAGGTGCTTTCTAGCTCAGCCCTGTCTGGATGTGACTCTCCAAGGCCTCATACTGGCCTGATTCCCTTCCACAGATGGTTTCTCCCCCTCCTCTCCCTCTCCACAATAAATATGAGGTCTCTTTGTGATTCTGCATTCTGGTGTGACCGACAGCACTGGGGTGAAACCACTTAGCACAGATGGCAAATTATCCTTCCCAGCTGCTCTTATGTGATGTAGACCTTTTCCAGCTTCATCGCTCTTCAGCCCTGGGCAGTGGACCTCAGTGACTGGATGGAAATGGGTTCCAGTCCTACTGGGCCCCAGTAACTCCCAGTGATGTCAGCAGGGGCTACGTTCAGGCTGAGAGGACAGATTCCACCGCAAGCTGTCTTTTGGCAGGAGGAAAAGGAGTTTCTGTTCTCTAGCCTATGCTTTCATCTTTTAGTTTCTCTCTCTTTTCAGAAGTTCTTCAACTTCTTTCTTCAATGGAGGGAGTTCATAAAGGTTGTCAGGGAGAACTACAGTCTTGTAAATACCTGTGTGACGTCTTATAGCTCTTCTTTGAAAAATCTTTTTTTTCCATCAAAACAAGTCAGTAAAACACAGAAAACATCTTCCACAGATGCCCTCAGGGCCCCCTTTTTCTGCCTACTCTGAATGTTTCATCTCTTGCTGATGCTTTGTCTGCCTTTCTCTGTTCTCCATCTACAATCAGGAGTTCCTCAGCTGTGGTCCCAACAGAACAGCACTTTCCGAGAAGATACAAGATGGGCTCAAATGGTTTTACTTATAGTTAAAACAGCCCTTCTCTTTCCACTCCAGCAATGGTCCTCTTGTCATCATTCTGCTTGGAGAAGGTGACTAGATCTTAAGCTGAAGAGGACTGATGAGAGGACAGATGCTCTACTTCATGAAGGGATCCATCTGCTGCCTCTGTTCCAGTTAGGGAAGAAAGCCCAACATTTCAAAGTCTCCCAGGAAGGAAAACTCCAGGTAAAGGTGCAGAGGGGTAGCCTCAGGTAGACCAAAAGTGAGATCCATTCACACGTGCTGAGGAGCTGGCCCTGAGAGCCTGCCATGGAGAAGCAATCTGATGGCTGCCTGTGTGTATCCATGTAGTGATGCTCTCAGTCCCTGCTTTCTGCTCCTTGGTTCCCATGCCCCAGGGGCAGGGTATCAGCATGCCAAACAATGTGTCATCCACATTCAGCTTTTGTCTGTCTTTCCTTTCCTTGCTGGATGCATCCCAGAGTCCAGGTCTGTGCTGGCTATTAGCTCCTCTTCATGAACCTACATCTAACCTTCTGCAGCACACAGTGCTGATGGCTCCCTGGTGTGTGTTTGTGCCAAGCATGAAATAGGCTGCCCTTGGCTCACATTTCCAGCCTCCCAGATGAGGATGACAATGCCCTTGAGAGTCAGCTTCAAATAACCTTGCAAGACACAAAGTATGCACCATTCCTCCAGGGAGAGTCTACCTCCCATCCCCTATATATCATGGGTCAAAGCTCCAGTCTACATTTGCTCAGATAAATGCAAACCTTGGGAAAATAATCAAGAAATGCCATTCATTATTGAGGGGGAACTGGGGAATAGGTGGAAATTACTGGCAAAATGGCTTGAAAGCCCTCCCATTTTCTGAACATTTCTCTTTGGTTTCTTGCAGATTTAAAAGGTCGCTAGGAGCTAATGAACCTCAGATAGCAAAGCTGTCTCTTGTTTGTTTGTCATTTTGAGTTTTTCTGGTTGATTAAGATCCATGCTGGCAGTAAGGTAGAAAATGGCAAGTTTCTGTGTGTATAGTGAGGTCACGTTTCCTACCCTGAAAAACTGCTGAACTTACCAGGAAAAACTGTTATTCCCAAGGACTAACAAGCCAACTCTCAGCAGAGGACACTTCTGTATGGTTCTGTTACCCACATTTCCTTTCTTATTCATAGTCCCATAGGCTTTCATAGTCCCATAGGCTTTCAACAGCGTCCACCAACACCATGGTGTGCCAGATAATCTGCACTGCAAGACAGGCTCATTCTAGGGCTACCATATATTTGGGGATGGTACGGTGTGTCTTCTTTCTCAACCTGTGAACTTGATCTAGAGTGAATTAAGGACTTTGTCTGTTTTTCTGTCTGGTCACTCACTTTGAGTAGTGACAACAGAAGTCCAAATGCACAGATCACCTCCACAGCACAGGTGCAGTGAATCCTGCACATCTGGACACACCACCCCTTTCAGATCTGTGCTGTTCAGCTGCCCAGTGCAATGCAGCATGGCTATTGCGTCAACATATCGACAGTCCAGTTGGAAGTGCCTGTCACACCAAGCTGAAAAATGATGGAACCTGGAAAAATGCCCATTGTTTGTGAAGCAATTAGTTCCATGGAAAAGTCCTGCCTGATGAGCCCAAAGCGTACAGGACACACTGGTCTGCACATACTCTGCATATGAACAAGAAATATGCCACAGCAGAGCTGCTGAGTTATGTGTACTAGTAATGCATTGGAGCACAGGAGGCTCGATGACTCTTGGATTTGTCAGATTCATTCTAGTTCACATTCATGTAGCAAATGTTACTCAAAAGTATGTTAATAACCCTATTCACTACCATGACTGATGACTCATGTTATTCCTATTCCACTGGAGAGTCCTTGAAGGCCGATTCTCATGCTCTTATCGGTAGAATCATGTCTCTCCTCTTACAGCTCCAACTCTGGACCCAAATGACTATGGTAAAAATAAAAAAAGAAAAGAAAATTCCATTTACCTGCTCCTGCTCCCAACCTACTCGGAGGTAAAGGACAAATACACCATTGTTCTCCTTCCTTTAATCTCCTTGTTTAGGAGGGCTCAGGGTTCGCAGCACAGCACTGAGCAACACCCATTGTTTCTGCTGAAACTGCTGGAGAGGCTGAAGGTGCCTCAGCATTTGCTGAACATCAGACCCCTCCCAAGAGTTGTTGACTGAGTGGGAACTTACTGTTTCCACTCATACCACAAGTGAAATAACCCTGGGGAAAGAAATCTTTCTTGACGGAAGCTTTTCTGTCTGTTTTTACACCAGCTGCACTAGTTTTGCAAGCACTTCAGGGGATCCTTCAGACATACTGGTGGGTGCTCATTGCTTTGTCTCTGTCAGAGACAGTGCCCACTGCAGAGCTAAGAGAAGCCTAAAGCAAGTGAAAAGTGACCTTACAGACCCAGTTCAAAATGTTTTAAGGGTTAAGGGCCCTGTTTCCACCAAACAACTCAGCATACTCAGGCTCAGAGCTTGATATGGTCCACATCTGCCTCCTCCTTGTTGGGGGAAAATGTTTCGGACCCCTACCACAAGGCCTTGTGCTCACTTCCCACCAGTGCCACCCTGAAAGGACAGCACACCTTTGAGTCCACCTACAATGCAGATGTAACTGTGAATTG
The DNA here is from genome assembly GCA_013400535.1 of Scopus umbretta. Classification (NCBI taxonomy): domain Eukaryota; kingdom Metazoa; phylum Chordata; class Aves; order Pelecaniformes; family Scopidae; genus Scopus; species Scopus umbretta. The sequence goes on along the minus strand of VZTL01019733.1, from coordinate 51,410 downwards.
TCATCTACACACAGTGTTACAGAACCCACCATTGAAACACAGGAAAGGCTTGGACCAGAGTACAACTAACATCTGGGCCAGCAAACCATGATCAGCTTGGATATATCTACTTTATACTGCAATGTACTGACTTTAGTGGACAGGATGGGTATCTTGAAGAGAAACACTATGAGGAGTCTGAGTTCACCTGTTAACTTCAGCATCTCTTAGCACATGATTGAAAGCCGCCACCATCGCGCAACTCCACAGCCTGCTCTGCACCCCAGCAGGAAGATTCCCCTTATCTTCCCAGACAGCGATCAACCAACGTGAAGGTGTGTTTGGCCTCCAGTCCAGGCATGTCAGAAGCTGCCACGGAGCCAAATGTTGGGCACACAAAATCTGGAGCTTCTTTTGAAACTCTTGCCTAGCCCAACACAAAACCAGCTTGAACTTCCAAAGAAGTGAGGGCCCATAGAAAAGCAAATCCTTTTCCACCTCCTCCATCAGCTACGGCCTCGAATGCTCTTGCCTTTCCCTGCTGTGAGCAGACCTCTGTTGAGTGGCATTACCTCACCAACTCTGACCCTTCCACTGAAATGCATTCCTGCTCCCACAGGGAAAAGGGAGCAGATGTTTAATCACACAGCGCAGCACAACAAAGTGGTGCTGGCCAGGGAGTGAAGGCGGATTCCACACTCCAGTGAAGCTGCAGGATGGATTTTGGTAGACAGAATGCAATTATCCAAATCATAATTTACTCAAGACATAAATCTTTTGAAATAGTAACAACATTTAGCACATACAAAGCGCTATACTTGTTCAAAGCACAAATGGTAATGTTTATGCCAAAAATGTTTGAACTTCCAATAATTAATTGGAAAATTCCTAAAAAAAGCACTTCCTAAAAAAAGGAAATTGCATAGCTTGGAGTTTTTTTCCAGCTTTAATTCACAGGAGCAACATTTTTTTTTCCAGGACAACTTTGCTCAGACTTCTCCCTGTCTTCTGCAGGTCCCAGCTTTTGTCCCAAAGCTGTGTCAAGGAATAATTAAAAAAAAATCCCCATCTCATAAAAAAAGACTGCTGAATCTTAGAGAAACAAAAAAAAAAAAGGAAATGAAGATGTGATTCTATAAGTGGACCACTTTTTAAGGCTAAGTGGATATAAGTAAATTAGACATATAGATACCCACTTATACATACATTTTATATACACATATAAACATATAGATATGAATAAAAAATAGAAAAGCTCACACTTCAGATATGAAACTTTGGTCCAGTCCAGCATCATGCAACTCAGATAATGGTACATAGCTCACAGTGACGTTTCCTATTTCCCCAGATGTGGGATCCAAAAAGGAACAGGTTACATTGCCCCATAACTTAAAAAACACATGGAGATGGCTACAATGTGTACGGGTTGGTAAGCTTCCCCTTCTGCCTCCTGCTACTACCTCTGCTTTCAGAAAAGCCTTGGTGTCATTTGAGAAGCACAGGTGGGATCAAACCTTTTATTTGTGGGGAGTGGAAATGGAAGACCCCCAAACCCCTGTCAGCTGGTCAAAATGGACACACTCCTCAGGATACCATGAGATTTAACCTGCTTATGCACAGTTTGTCTGTAAATCCACACCCTTCATGTGCAACACTTGGTAAAGGGAATTTGCTTGCAGAAGTGTCTGCTCCATAGCCAAATGCATGCAATGAGCCCTGGTTTTCTGAGCCTGACTGGGACTGGGCTGAACAGCCAGCTCTCACTGGAGCAGCTGGGGGAGTCTGGGATGTTTTTTCATGAGAACAGTAGGCATTGTGTTGAAAAAAAAAAGAAACCATGTCTCTGGACAACTCTTGGAGCCAGATTTCATTTCTCTCTCTCTGTTCTCCTAAAGCGTCAACAATGGCCAACATTTTGAGCACTAGTGGCATGTTGGCGTACTCACCCGAGCTCCAGGGCCTCTTTCTCATTTGTATATTTACATAAATTTCCATATGGCATGGAAGAACAATAAATAGAGGTAGGAATGTAATTTTGTAATTTTCCGTGTATTTGAGGTTCTTTTCCTGCAAGTGGTTGAGCACTCGCTGCCCAATTCAGCACAAGGGCCTAAGCCTTAGCTTTAAATTAAGCATGTGTTCAAGTGTGTGGGGCTGGAGTGCTGAGCCTTCAGTGCCCTCAGAGAAGCAGCCAGGATGACGGCAAGAGCACAGGCATTTTTTACCAGCTGGATACATCATCTTATAGATGCTACAGGGATAGGAACTTTGAAACAGGCTGGGGTAGAGAGAGACACTGCTAGAGGAATAGACTGGGCCATGGTGCAGAAGCAGGTAGATGTCTTGTTGAAATGCAGTTCATGCCTGGATGCTGGATGAGCATAGTAACAAGGCTGCAGCCTTGCCTGGATCTGGCAGGGAATACACCCATGTGCGTACACATACACACCATGTTCACTCAACTCACACATCAGGCTGGTTCCCTGGGTCATGCTCTTCCCTCAGCCTTTTTTTATTAACAGGAGAGCTTGACAGAAAACCTGCAGTATCCCAAGCCCAGCTTCCAGATTAGGAAACAGGTTGGCCCTCAACCTCCCCCAGGCAGGGATGCAGAAGAAGGAAAGGCAACATCAGGCCTTCTGGATGCAATAAGTCTCTTGAAATATATTCTTTCTTTTAAAAAAATTAAAATCCAGGGAAACAAAAATTCCACTCAACCAAGGCACTATCAAAGCAGCAACTTCAGTTTAAATACCTTTTCTAGGCACAATTAAACTGAGCAAGGCTGCTTGAATTTTCCCCACAGCAGGATGCTGGTGGGGTTAAGGCTTTCTGAACTTGCCCTGCCCAACTTTCTCTGGGTCTCCTGCTCAGGGCTAGAGGGGAGACTGACTCATTTGGTTGAAAATAAAAACAATGCTAATCTAAACTTTAATGGCTTTGTTTCTCATTGCTGCAGGCAGTGGTTCATATGTATTCCAAACAGCACTTTGACTGCAAATGTACTGTTTTGGAAGCTATTCCACCTGAAAAACAGTATCTTTCATCTCTCTGCCTTGCACTGTTGGGGTCTGGGAGCACACCCCTCTGGCTCCAGCAGACACCGGGGAGGTGGTGGAGTGGAAAAGAGAAAAGCTGCCTCCGCCACAAGGATGACCCTTGCTGCAGCCTGCCTCTGCCATTGCTGGAGAACCCTAAGGCAGCCTGCAGACAGGCTGGGGATGGAGAGCAGTGTGCTGATGAGCTGGAAGTGCTGCTGAGTAGGGCTTCAACCTGTGCTGGAAGAGAAAGTATTTGAAGCGTGGGGGGCGTGATGCCAGGCGCTGCCGCACCCAGGACCTACTGAGGAACCAGACCAGCTCTGCAGAGACACCGTGCTTCCTGCACACCTGCCACCCACGGGCTTTTGCTGTCCAGAGGGTCTCCCACACACCCTGAGCAAACTTTTGACTGTAGCATGCACTGATTTACCAGTTGAAATCTTCCTAGCCCAGGAATCAATGGCAAAGAAGAGGGGAAAGCTGGAGCTAGGGCTTGCTCTACTAACCAGCACACACACACTGCACCAGCACACACTGCACACTCTGGTAGCCCTTGTTGAAGCCTCTTCCGTGACATCTTCACCTCTATTGTCACTTTTGTCAGGACAGTTGTGTTAGAGCACGTATGCTATCACCTGCCGAAACGCTACAGCTTCATGTTGCTGCAGAGACATAGCAGCCTTGCAAACGCACACCTGGATGAGCTGAGCCAATCATATGGGCTCATATGCCTGCTCACAAAGGCATATATATTCCCCTTGCATACACAAATCCCACACAGGCCGTGGGTTTGTCTGAGTTTATGCAAGGGAAAGGACGCCGTAGGTCTGGGACAGGTTGCTTGTGCAGTGGTCATCACTCTAGCCCTGTGCTTTAAAAAGCAGTGTGGTTTTGCTGGTGATCCCACTTCTGATGTTGAGTTGCTCAATTTGTTAGAGTCTTTTTGTTTAACCTTTGAATGACAGTTCCCTGTATTGCTCGTGCTCCCATGGAAATGAGTGACTAGCTTCTTACCATTTTTTACATCGTGGGATCTAGTTTAAAAGGGACAGACAAAGGAATCTGAGTTGGGGGTCACAAAGGGATGGTCAAATAACCAGTCCTCCAAGGGGGTTATGTATTCATCTCTTGCACATTATAATGACTTTGTGGTGTTACCCTAGCAACTAAAGCTCAGAGATGATGCAATCAAATTTGGGAACGATATGATTAGAAATGACAGGCAAGGGGGAACAAAGGGAAGCAAACTTGGTGTGGCAGCTGGGATGTAGCGCTCAGCGCGTAATGCATATATCGGGGCTGTGAGACATTCTTCCAAGCAATTACACTAAATATCATACTCTATTTGCCAGCTAATTACAGAATATCATTCAGTGCCTGCCGTCCAGCCTGTCCCTGCTCACCCCACTTTGGTGAGGCATGGGGAATGGTACTGTCATTAACCCGGCTGTGTTTGATCTGCACTTACATTTTCACTTGGCACCTGCCCAACACAAACTATTTGCTTTTCCCCCCTCTCTGCATATTCCCTTCCCCACATCACAGACCCCTCTCATCCAGGGACCTGCTGCTCTCCCTTGGCAGTTATACATCCCTGCCTTTGCAAGGATCCCTCCAAGGGAGAAGCGGTGCTGATGAGCATCTTAAAGGGGAGTGCTTTGCTTTGGGCTGCATGTGTGTGGCTGCAAGTGCTCAGCCAGCCTTTAACCCCATGTGCAACAGCCTCAGTGGTTCTGTGCACAACCTGATGTCTAACAACACCATAATATAAAGCTTCAATGTCATTTAGGCCTGCACTGCTTGAGCACAGCTGCCCAGATGTTCTGCTGGCTTCACACACCCGCCTGATTTCACGCAGGGTGCATTGCCAAGCCATGAGCATGCAGCTCCACTGCACAGTGTGGGGGACCCCCTGCCCACCCTCCAAGAGACCCCCTGTTTGCTATCACCCCCCCTTGTTTGCAGGGATGGTGGGGCCAGGGGTGCAAGAGGTCCATGAGCTCTTTCAGACTTGCACTTTGGGCTTGGCTTGTTTACCTGCCGTGGGGATGCACTCAGGGTTCTGCCCCTCTGCTCCTGGAAATGATTGCCCTGGAAAGGAGAGAGAACCAAGTGGAAATATAGGGAATAGGGACTTGCACTGTAAATATTACTGATGATTCATAATCCCTTTTTCTCAGAATTTCAGGTTTCTTAACTATTATCCCTCTCACTGGAAGCCCTGGCTGTTCTTTTGACAGGTTTATGTGACCCAGCAGGCACTTTTCATTCATTTTCACTGTAAAAACAACAGGCTCAATTCTCTATTGCTCAGTACCTGGCAGTGTCATTAGCCTAGTGCCGAGGATGAGGAGGGGGAACAGGAGGAAAGAAGAATCACTGCTGCTCTGATGTGACACCTTTTTACCACCATCCATGCTGTCCTTGGCTGTCATATATATCTGACAGCAACCAAGAATCACCTCAAGGATGTGGAAACCAAGTATTTTCCAAAGAAGTGCCGAGAAGGACACAAAACTGATGCTATTTCTCTCCCAGACCCTCCGGCCTTGTCTCCACTGCCAGAAAAAGAAAGGGTGATTTGAAATACACATTGCCTGACATGTTTTAAGATCCTTGTGGTGACAGAATACCTTGGTGGATGGTCAGGATGAAACCTGATGTTGTCTCTTATGAGCAAATGTGCACAGAATAGAGCAGGCTGTTCCTAAATTAGGATTTTAACATGTGAGTTAGCCACTTGGTAAATGTGATAAACTGCCTTTCCCCACTCTGCCCATGTAGTCATAGCCTTTCTGTTGTTGGCATCCCAAAAATATCCCTTCCCCTCCTCCCCATTAACTTCTCCCCCAGGCAGGAGCTGAGGGCAGAGAGGGGAAGGAGGTTCTGACTCACTTATTTCCCATATTTTCAGTATCTCTAGAAAGCTAAAGAAAAGGCTCCACCTTCCATCACCCTATGAGGGCACTGTGGCCCCATGCTGGCCAGGAGAATGGCTAGACCTCACCCACATTCCCAAAAACCTCCAGCTTCCCTTTCTTTCTGTCTTAACACAGGTGATAACGTCAATGAGGTGCCAGAGGGGATAGTGAGGGTGGGAGCCAAGGTCTGGGCTTGAGCTGCCATCTCAAGGACACCTCTCCAGTGCCACACCTACATCTTCCTTGTTATCACTAAGCAGGCACCCAGCCCAGCTCTTTTGGGCTGATGCTGCGGGTACCACTTCCATGCTGCACATCAGCAGGGAACTGCAGCACCACCGCTTCCTACCGCTCCAGCAAAGCAGCACTTTAATACCAATCTTCTTCTCCCCAAGTCCTCTCCCGCTGGTCCTCATCTTGCATCCAAGAGCAAGTTGTTTGAAATGACTGGGGCTGGGATGCAATGATCCCCGGCAGGTGTCTGTGGAGCACCGTGGGCCTGCAAAATTCAGACAGATCAAACCACTGTAGAGAGGGAGAACAGCTGAGAAGGCAGCAAATATAAACGGGGGAGCTGCTATTGCCAGATGGGGCACCGGGAGCCGAACTTAATTTGAATTGCTTGCAGGCTTAGCAGCCAGGCAGAAAGAAATCATCGCAAATCCATCTAATGCAAACTAATGCTGGTCATTAGAAAACAGGCTAGAAGAGCGCTGCCTGCATCAGGGAAAAGACATTAGGAAGAAAGTTTCTGAGCGGATTTCTGAGCCAAAATAGATCATCTCTGAACAATTTACTCTTCATTTGCTGTTTTTCTCCAACCTGGGGAAGGGAGGGTTGGTATTTTTTTTCCCACAAAGAAAAAGTACCACAGGAAGATCTCACTTGTACTGTGGCCAGCTTTTTAGCAATGTTGGGCAGAAGGCAATGCTTGTGGCTGTCAGCAAAAGGCCCAGTCACTCAGCATCACTTAAAAGCAGAGCAGACCTTCCCTCCACACATGCGTCAAGGGTAGTATCTGTAATTGGGTTCATGCAATTCTGGAATGGAAAACAGAACAGTCCTGTCCATGACTGGCACTGACCACAGCCCCCCTCCCCACAAACACGGCTGCCACAGCGGTGGTTTAACAAGAAACAAATGCTTTTTGATGACCGTTTGTAAAAAATAAACAAATCAATAATTCCCTCTCAGCTGCAGACCTTGGATGAGCACTCCTAACCCTCCTGGCTGCTAATGGAAGGCAGCAGCATGGCTGAAGGGACACCGTGTCATTAAAAAGTTATCCTTCAGAAACAATCTGTCTTTTCCCAAAACAGCCCCTTTGATTATTCAAAATGGCTTCAACATCAAGGCTGTTTCCAAAAGTTTTTGCACATTTGCTGTCTTGTACTTCATTTCACTACACAGGACGATTTCTTAGCACTTAGTATTGGGCATCCATTGCCATGTAACTTGTCTTAGCAAAGACCGACAAGGAAAAGAAACTGATTCATAGGAAATGGCCTGCTTCCAGCCTAACCCCTACTCATGCTGGGGTCAGGAATGGCTGGGAAGGCTGGACACCCACACTGCAGTCTGGTATCACAAGGTGGTTGGGAGTCTTGAGGGGAAAAAAGTAAAAATCACTGGAAAATGCTGATGGATGGAATTTTGCAAAACTTTTGCCAAAACACTTATCATCCTTTGATGGAAACTGCCAAATTCCTTCAGCAGCCACCTTCAGGGCCTCCAGCCTCTAGAGACAACTTCAGAGGGTGGGTCACCCACAATGAGAATATCTGAAGCCCTCCTGTGGGTCACAGGGACAGGAGCTCCGGCTCGAGTACTCCAGTCAACTCACAGAGACCATTTTTTTTTTGAGAAAGAAAAATTAAAAAAATAGTCTTTTCTGACTGAAATTACTCAGCATGAAGTTTTTTGCTTTCCTGAATCAGGATTAAAACTTTCTGTAAGTCTCAAAGTATCAACCCACTGCAGGGAGCCTGCAAGTGACAGGCAAAGAGCATCTCTTCTCTCCTCATGCTTCAGCTACACAGGTCTAATGAAGCCAGACAATGTCTCATCACTGGAGCTCAACTGAAATGGCTTTTGGGGAAATGACCTCTTGTTTTGAGGTCTCTTCAGGGGAAGGAAAGCCCAGGGGAAAGAAGCTACAGGATGGGAGGTCTTGGGAGCAGCAGCCTTTGGGAAGAGTCTGTAACTCTCCTTGGGACTGTTAGAAAATCACCCCCTGCTGTTGCTCTCTATGGGCTTTAGAATGAGATTTCAATAAACTCTGTTAATTTTCTATAAAACCCCATTAACTGCATTTGCATTAAATCCTATAGCACATTCACAGACAGCTCCAGGGAATGATAACCGGGGCTTTTGCTGAAAAAAGAAACTCAGCAAATGAGACTTTTCCACTAGAGTTAGTTCATAGACCACCAGGCTGGACAAGACTGTCTCTTCCCCTGCCCAGCCCCTTCTATATTCTGAGCCAAAGACACTCATCTTTTTTTCTCTGCCAGGGCTCACCTGACATCCTACCAGCTAGCACGCTTTGCACAGGTCTATTTGACCAGTATAGGGAGAACTTTCTTCAAACTGGGTGAGCATTTCTTCACTACTGATGCAGCAGACAAGACACTCTTACCCACCCACCTCCCAAGGAAGGATGAATCTGTGACTTTCCTTTCCCACGTTAACTCCCAACACCTTCATGGAGCAGCAGGCACTCAGCAGTTGTTGCCTGTCTGATATTCAGTCTCTGGAGTCAAGAGCAACCAGCTAACCAGAGAAGGGTGACCATGGAAAAGCCTACTCGGTACCATCAGTCCAGCATTGGCCTCTACTGCAGTCCTTGGGGAGGACAACAGCTGTTGTAGCTTGATCTGAGCTAGTTTTAAACCATCCAGCTTGGGTATCAGTGCAGCTGGAGCAGGAGGAGTTTCAGCAGGGGCTATGGAAACCAGAGAGGAAGACTATGAGGAAGGTGACTAACCTTTGCTGAGGACCAAAGTGCCCTAATGCCCTGGTTACACTCCCCATGCTAACAAATATAAAGTCTTTGTGACGTTGGGGATAGGCAGAGTCTCTATATCACTGCCCAGAATGGGAGAGACTCCGAAGCCATCATCTTGCCATGGTTCCAGGATTTTGTACCCCATGTAGGTGTGGCTAATTATTAAGCTGGCTTTTCAGATAATGCCTTTGCTGTATTTTAAAGGCAATGAATTTTCTTTCTAGGTGTTTTGTTTTTTCTTCCTGCATCTTTACTTGTAGTTATTTCTATACTCTCTCTTACCATCTTTAGCGCGCCTTATAATAATTTGCAAATCACAGGAGCTGGAAGTGGCAGAAGAGTCATCTTTTTCTGCTTTTCAGTACAAAGTGTCGTGAGTCCACCTAAGCAAATGCAGCACCAACAGCACACACATTAGCACACTGTGACCTGCACACCAGGACACCCTGTCCAGGCTCTCGGTGGGGAAGGAGTTAATATGTTTGTCTTCCCAACTGAGATTGAAGCCAGACTGGGCTCAGCTGGAGAGAATCACTTTATCAGGAGAGGTTATGAGAAAAAGAAACTCTTAAAAGACTCTCTAGCAGAGCGTAGAGCTGGTGGGGAGTTGTGGTGTTTGGACTTGGGAGCAGGTGCTTGTTGTGAAAGCCTCTGTTCATCTGTTTTAGGGGCAGGTTTCAGTGCCTGGTGTTCACCAGTAAAGACTAAAGCTGGGTTTTTGAAGGTGGTGGCAGGCAGGGGCAGAGTGGCACAGAGAAGGGACTGTGCAGTCATGCACAACTTTTGATGTTGTTCTGATTTGGAACAGCTGAAACCCTCCATGATCTTCACACAACAGTATTCCCAAAACAGAAGTGATTTTTTTTTTTTTTTTAAGTATTTGATAAAATGTAAAGATTTTTAAAAAGAGTTAATTAAATGCTTGTGTTCCAGGTCAGTCTGCAGGTTTCGTTTCAAATCAACAAAAAAAGGAAATAACTGGGATCATGTAAATACTGTTTGACTTTTATTTCTTAAACTTTTCCTTCCTTTCTGGTGTGATATGCATGAGCAATAGTTCTGCTAAGCACAAGGTTCTTTTTCTAATTTAGAAAAATTAGACGTTTAAATATAAGTTAAAAAATCACTTCTTGAACTTGATAAAAAGAGTCAGTTTGAGTGAGACCAGGGCTGCAGGCAGAGTGCAGTCTGGATTACCATTCTGTTCAGTACATCCAGATGAAAAACCTAGTCTCTTCATGGAGGACCCCAACACACACAGTCATTTCCCCAGGCGAGCACTGGTCCATGAACTTTCTGCCGGGAAATCCACAATCCTGCCTGCAGCCTATGGTCTCTCCTTGCAGCTTCTATTTAGCCACCCCAAAATGATCCTGTCTCGTGTCTTGTCACAAAACACGGTGGTCCCAGCATTTGAAGACTGTCATCAATCACATCTTCAAACCTCATTCTTTATGTGCAGGATCAGGCTCACGTGCACTAGTGTTTTGGCTGGTTTTTGGTTTAGTTTCATGAATGTTATTTTGTGACTGTTTTGCTACTACTATTCACCTCCCCCTCTTCCTTTTTCCTGACATGCCAAAAAAAAAAAAAAAAGGAGCTTAAACATATTTTGCGGTTAAACCACTTTTTTTTCATGTCGGCTGGTTCCCACTGGGCTGAAAAGCAATAAAAAGTCAGGAAGAAGTATGGGCTCCCCTCTCAGCTTTGTCATATGGATGAATAGCACAGTAAAAAGCGCTGAATGCTATCGGTTAAAACGAACTCGCTGCTCTTCCAAGTACATTTTGTAATGCTCTGATGCAAAGGGGTGGGGGATTGGATGGTGAAAAACCTCTCCCAGAGATGGATCCTTTGTCGGGCTAAAGATTTTTGCATTAAAAAGAAATTCTGGTTATAATCACTCTACCCACAGCAACATTTTCAATCCTCTCTCCCTCTGCCCTCACCCCTCTCACTTTTCTGTGGCACTGAAATAAATCTCAAGGTGATGTAACTTGCAGCAAGGCTATCTTTGAGCATCTTGGAGGCTCTGTCAATAAAAGGCCAGGCAAGTAGCTCTGGAGTGCAGAGATCCTCTTATTATCTCGCTTCACAGCCCTTCCTGGGCATTCCTCTCCCTTGTGTTCCTCATCAGGTCCCTGATCATGCTGATAAGGGGGGTAAAAAAAGAATTGGGGGGAATAGCAAAACTAGATGATAAGACCTTCGGTATTTCACATTTTCACCTGGAAAATACTGTGGTCTGGAATGTTAATATCTAATTGCAGATAAAAGTAGACGAGCAATTGCTGGAGAATTTCCCATTAAGATACTCAGATACTTAGAAATCACTTCTTACTCAGGTTTTGATCTCCTATTGTTGAGCAAGCTGAAAGCAGTTCACTTCAGAAGAAAGCAGTCTCCATTGTGTGAGATCCCTTTCCAGCAGTGGCAGCTGGACTGGAGTTTTCAATAAAACAGGTTTTTCTTTCCTCTCTCACTTTTTCCCCCTCCCTTCCCCCCTTCCCTTTTTTTTTTTTTTTTTTTTTGTTAGAGTAAAGCCAACTTCTCAAAACCCAAACCTTCTTGAAGAACATGTCCACCCTGATAAGATGGTATCCCTCTCTGGCCAAGAGGGATATATGGTTAACCCCTCTTATGAGGGGAAAGAGACCTCAGAAGAGCAGGAGATTATCCAGGACTATTGAGCATCTGGCACTCAAGCCACCCTGATGACATGGATGCTGTAAAGGCCAAGTCTCTGTCAGGTCGATCAAGAGCGGGGATTTGAATCTTGGTCCCTCACATGCCCCCAGAGACCTCAACGACTGAGTGCTTTGGTGAGGACAAGCTTGTCAGTGATCTCAGGTTCAGAATGGGATGACATTTAAATTTTAACCAGCTATAGAGGTTGGAGAAGCCATTTTCTGCCCAAACCTACCCAGATCCTCTCTCTTCTTTTGGCCTTTTTTTCATTTCTTAGAAATGAAGCCTATATGACCACCTGTTTCTAAGACAAAAAGAATCTCAGATAAGGGTAAACCCAGTTGTTTTATAGACATACCACCAGAGTTGTGGAAAGGGTCTGGCTAAAGACATGGTCCTGCCTGCACAAAAGCTTTAACATGGGTGGTTATGGACAGCCTCAACCTGCAGACATGCGCTTGTAAAAGCAGAGAGCAGCATGTCCCATGAAGACAATCGATGGGTCTCAGTGAAGAATAATTTGACCCTATTCCTTCCAAGTTTTTCTTCCTTGCCCAAACATGGGTTTTCACAGATCTGCTTTCACTGGTGGGAAATTAAGGGGAAGGGGTGGTGGTTCTGATATTCCACCCTGGTTGGGTTTGGTTATGCTTCACTGGGGAAAGGTTCAAGAAAAATAAAAGAATGGAGATTTATCCCTTGGTATCCTCACAGGATATTTTTGTGGCCATCCTATCACACCTATCACTAGATTCGGAAGCCGGAAAGAGTTTTGGGGTTTCCTGGGTGAACTGAGAGTTCCTGCATAGAGATGCACATCAGTACAGGGATGGTACTCTGGCGCTGGACACTGTACAGAACAGCTGGTACAAGACGACGTGAAAGGACCTGACCCTCCCCTTGACAGCCCTTGAAGAGGAGACACCAAACAGGAGGGATGTAGTCATGGCCTCAGCCACTGTGGAAAGAAACGCTGCTTTGAAAAACCACAGGCTGAAGGGACCTTTGAGGGGTCCAAGTCCTGCTCAAAGCAGGTCTAACTTGGGGCAGGCTGCTCAGGGCTCGTGCAGCTGAACCCTGAATACTTCCAGAGTTGGAGCTTCATCCAAGCTCTATTCAACCATTCCTGTTGTGAAAATTTTACCTTGTATCTAGTTGAAATTTCCCTTGTTGCTACTTACGACTGATGCCGCTCATCCTTTGCTGCAAGAAGAGTCTGGCTCTGATTGCACTGAAATTTGGGTGGGAGGAAGGTTCTGACTTATGGAACTTGGTGCTACAAAACAACCACAGAGGGCAAGGGCTCCAGAGGATTCAGAAAGCGATAGACAGATAATGAACATCCATAGATAAGCGGATAAAACGATTACAAGGGATATAATCCCTTCTGTTCCTGGTGATAAGCCAGCTGCTGACTGACAGAGGCAAGGAGGAAAACCCTTCTGGGAAGATTATTCCAAACCTGGTGAATTTAAGCCATGGATACTTGCAGAACTGGTTGTGGCAATCTCAGAGTCATTAATGGTTATCTCTGGAAGCAGCAGAAGATTGGAAAGGGACAAAAAATGCCTAACTTTTTAAAAGTATTAGTAATGTGGACAGAAGTGGGGAACTAAAGACCTACCAGTTTAATTTCAGTCCATGAAAAATCCTGATAGAAAGATATGAATACACAATTTACAGAAATCTGGAAGGTGTCAAGGACAGGAGTCTCAGTGACCATGGATTTGTCAAGGACACCCTTCTTCAAACACCTCTGTGACAAACTGGAGAAATGGACTGAAAAAATAAGAGGTTGAGATTCAGCTGGAGCAGCCAGAAAGTAATATGCCTAGGGATGATGGACTGCACAGGTGAGCTAGGCTTCAGTTCAGCAGAAAAAGATCTAAGGTTTATTTTGTTCCACTAAGTGAACATGAGTCAGTGATATCAAGTTGCTACAAAAATGGCAAACATCATCCCAGATTGTGGAAGAAGGCAGATGATGCAGGAAACATACATTAATCCTAGGACTGGTGACACCACAGCAGAGCTCCATGGCCAGAGGGGTTACCATGCGGAAAGAAGTGGGAGAATGGGACAGTGATCAGGAGGAAGCAACAGGAATAACGAGAGATGGAAGAAATTATTTCCAAGAAAAAAGTAGTCTAGAAAAGAAGGAAAGTGGAACATCAGTTTGGGTAATACAAGGTTTGCCTACAGAGCCAGTTTTGGAAGAAGTTCATGGCAATTTCTTTTTTACCTGGGTCTTGGATTGGACTGAAAGTTTTAGCCAAAGTCAATGCCTGGGAAGGGCAGCTTGGAGGAGCCCTGGAAGAAGAGATTGCCAGACTTAGCTGAGGATTGGTGGGTGGGTGTAAATAAATCTTAGGATATACCCAGGCTCTGCATCTCTGGAAAATGCCCTGCGTGGCCTCCAGCATCTGCTGCCGTACTGCAAGAGGATAGCAGACAGGCTGGGAAAATGTATATTTTAACATTTTTCCTTTTGTTAAATGGCTCCCTGCTGCCTATGCAGGCCTGATAGGAGGAGAGGGGAGTGCCAGAGCCATGGCCACCTGGGAGGTGACACAGTGGCAGTCTGCTGGGGTAGGATAACTGAGTCTTCACCCTTGCCAGCATCCTGGCTGCTGCTGGCTGCTCAGCAGCATTGGACAGGGAGGACAGACAGGTTTGAGTAGAGAAGAACGAACCCTTGCCCTTGGGTTCACCTACTGTTTTTCAGGGTTTTGTTTTTTATTTTTAAGGAAAGACATCCTCTAGCACCACTCATGGCTATCACCTCTCCCTGGTTTTCTGGGTCAGAAGGTGAAAAGGCACAAGAGAAGGCATTCAACAGTCTGGCAGCAAGCCTGAAAGCATCCTCTCCACCAGAGACCAGCAGTTAGCAGGGAAAAGTCCTGTTGGACCATCCCAAATGAACCCCCAAAGTATGAACAGAGAAGCCTTCGGCTGCAAGCAGTCTGTATAGAGCTGGTCCATCTTGGAGACCCTCTTTGATGAGTGTCTGGCGGGAAATAACTTTTTTTCCTTTGCAGAATCACAGTTTGATAGAGAAATAGGACTGTATAACAGCTACTGAGAAATGGGCGGAAGCCCAGGAGAGGAGCAGAGAGAGGGCCCAGCCTTCCCCTGCTTCTTGGTCCGCTGGCAGGACTAGTGCCAGACAGCCCCATACTGCTTCCAAGAGCCAGGCAGTAGAAAATGACTCATGTCAAGTGAGTGCAAAATGGTGTGCAGTCGGCCTCCTATTGTCTGTGTCCTCAAATGGCTGCCAAGCCCCGGTGCCTTGGCAAAGACAGGGGGAAGGAGCCCGGGTTGGTTGACATCTGCTCTACTCAAGCTACAGCAGAGAAGGAGGCTACGGGGCAACATGCTGTTCTCCTTCCCTCCCATTCATGGTTGTGCCAGAGATGTCAGCAAGCACCTCCATTCGTCCCAAGAAGCTCTGGCCTTGTGGTGGCAGCTGACCATCTCCGGTCATCCGGCAGATTGCACTGTGTCTAAATCTTGACCCCAGCTGCTGCCACTCCACCACAAAACACACCATGGGTGTTTGCAATCAGCTCTACAGTGGCGTGAAATGCAGAAAGGAAAGGCTTTATGGCTTGTGGGGACCTTCTCCTCTCATGCCACTAGGTTAGTGAGCATAAGGCAGACCTTGATCTCACCTGAGAGTATGGTGGAAACCAGGAGAAACCTCTGGCAACACTCAGAGCCTCAGTAAAAGAGAGAGAGAGGAGAGTGGGATTTTCTATATTAATTAAGGGGATAATATCCATACTGACAAAAAAAATGGCTTACAGTGCCGTTAATGTATGCTGTCCTGACATATGCTAAGTCATCAAAAACATGCCATTTTAAAAATATCCCGCACGCTTGCAGTGAATATCAGCGCATGTTATATACACACTTTACCAAAGAAGACTCAGTCTCATTTCAAGAAATCCATGAAAGATTCTGCTTTCTGTCACCCAAGGGCAAGCCTCAGTATCAAAAGAGATAACATCCGTGGCTATAAAACACTGTGTATATTTATCCAGACTCTACAGGCCATTTATATAACTTCAATCTTGGTTTACTTTTCAATATTCTTATCTTTTTTGCCACGTTTTGGAAAATATATAAGGTTTGGCTATTGGAACATGCAGCGTTGTGCAAAATATTTAATTGAAGCCCTTAATTGCAAGCTGTAAATGTAGTACTAGTGACAGATTGTAAAGCCAGAAACCATTTGGTCAACACACAACAGCTAACAAGGGTGTTTCAGCAAAGAGAAAAAAAAAATAGCATATAGGACAGTATTTTAGCATAGACATGAGTTTTATTGCAAGAAAATAAACCTTTCAGAAAATTTATGGAAAAGAGGAATGTAGGAATGTGTTATCAGATCCATAAGGCATATGATAGAAATCAGGCTTCTTTCTTTTTTTTTTCATGTAGGAAAAAAATATCTACTTTAAATCAGCCAAAAGAAGTGATATATTATTCTTACTGAAAGTCATTTTGTCTATAAACACTTTCAAGACTTCAAACAAAAACAAACCGAGGACTGGAAAACAGTCTCTGGAAGATGTTAGCTACTCCTGTTCAACTCATGTTTCCTCTTGTTGCTGTAAAGCTTGGTTGATTCCTTAAATGTCTGAAATGACAAGCTTCTCTTGAGATGTGCAGTTGCAAGTATTGTGCATCTGTGTACAGACATTCACAAAATAACTTCCCTGCTGCATTTGCTACATGACTGGTGAGATGCTTTATGTACAACACAGCAAGGTCAGATGATGCTGCAGTTGGTTACTACTATAGCAGTAGCTGAAGCATAGAGTATTTATATTAATTGGGGAATTAGTTATCTGTCAAGAGGCACCTCACTAAACGTTGTTAAGAAAAAAGGACAATAACTTCTTTAATGACTGCTCAGGTTTAAAGGCACTCTTTAAGAATTAATTGAATTAAGAAGACTATTTTGAGAGCTGGAAGACTTTTATACATAAAAGTAAGGTTGTTTGGACTTATTGGAAACAGAACTTCAGTTACTATTAAACCCTGATGAAACTAAAAGAATGACTCAGAAAATTGACTGAATAAAAGAAAAACTCATAAGATGCTCTGAGAATTTCCTGCTGCAAGAACAAAGGCAATTAGAAGTGTACTGCATAGGCATTCAGCAGATTACATATTCATGAGCTGAAGACATTACCAGGTCCTTTCCCCCAGCGAAGGGATGACAGCAGCCAATTTTACATCAAACGTCACGTTACCCTTTCCACAAAGCAATGGGATCAAGTGGGGTCTGAAAACTCTGAACTGAGCTGAAAGCCGTGCATTTGTCCCACCCTTCGCTCCGGGGTCCTCGCAGGCTCAGTGTGCAAGCAAGACAATTTAGCAGAGCTAAGCACAAGAAGGGGCAGCTGCAGCATGGCCTCTGCCCAACCGTATTTTCACAGATGAGATGAAGCCATAAAATACCACCACAAAAATTTATTTGCATTTTTGAGCTGATTTAAGGGGATATCAAAATGCTCTTATAATTCACAACATTGAGAGCTTCTCCAGTAAACACCAAATTGGTTAGAAATGCTTTCTGGCAATGCAGAGACTGGCTAAATTTGTGTCATGGGGCAGGACAGTGTGATTTTATTCAGATGTAAGAACATTGATATTCTTTCATATGCCTTTCTTAAGGCGGATCTTGCTACGGTTTCCTTTGAATAAGTGACTTAAATATTTGCACTGGCTTCACAGGGTTTACTTAAGAGTATTCATGTTTCTTATTACTAGCTGTTTAGATTATCCCTGATATACCAAAATAGGATTTACAGGACTCCCCCCATACATATAGACAAGCCATGTCTGTGCCTTGTTTTTTATCTACCATTAAAACAAGATTACAACTCATTTTAGGAAAAAGGTACTTAGATCCCCTCCAAGGGTAAATCCACTCTTGCCACATATAATCTCTGTTACAAAGTCTCCTCAGAGAGAAGTACAGAGGAAATTGTAACTGGAATAATCATCATTCATTGCTTACAATCTCCTTTTGTTTAGAGTTTGCTTTTGCTTTCTTTGGCAATAAAATAGCCATAAGTCATTCACAGAAATTGTTGTGTTTATTCTTTATTGAGACAACTTTTGACGATGGGGCAAAAAGTGGCATCACACCTTTGAACTGCCATGAAAGGCAATTTTAAAGATGGGGCCCTCCTTGTGCATCTTGCTTTTGGCTTTCAGCAGTTCCTGAGACAAAGCCCAGCAACTGGAGACATCATCCCTAGCCCTGAGCAGCCTGAAAGGTCCTTTCCTCCTGCATCTGGGAAAAGGGGATATTCAGTACCCACAGCTTAAAAAACCTTCCCTTGCCATTGGGGTGGATGTCAAGGCGTAACAGCACTTGTTGTGTTGGTGGGACCCCCAAAGACAGTGCTACCCAGAGCCCCAGCATTATGCAAAGCCACAGAGAACAATTCCAACGTGTGGCCGTGCCCCATTACGGGAATGATTGGTCCTTGGGAACAATTAGAATCCTTCTTCACTGGAGACTAAATTATGGACATCATACACCAAGGAGATGCATGTGTGCCCTCTGCTAATGGGCTATAACAGTTTGACCAGCCCCACCTGCCCTTAGACGTCACAGGCTGTACTTAAGCCCAGACCCAGTATTTGAGTCTCCTTTAGGCTGTGCTTGGGGCTGTCTCTAGATCTTTCATGGCCATGCTGCTCCTCTGTGCCCTGCCCCACAAACTGGTCTCCTGGATGGATGCTGGAGCTGCCTTGTCCTTACAGACCTCCCTGATGCTGTGGGTTCTCCGCAGCTTGCCCCACTACCCTGCGCAGGTATAGTGGGATGGGCTGGGGGCTACAACAGCCCCTTGGCTCCTGGGCCTGAAGGAGCACCAGCCCATATGGCACCTGGATTTGGGGGCCAGAAGTGCCACCTGCCTCACTGGCCATTAATCAGAGTACTTCAGAGGGCTGGGGTGGGCAGGGAGGCAGCAGGTGAGCCAAAATCAGCAGTACTGCAAGCCATGAGGTGGCACTGAGTCAGGGCAGGGGTTCCTAGGTGAGTCCTCCTTTGCAAGTCAATGCTGCACAGTGGAGCTGAGCCCTCCAGACCATCTTGTTATGCACATCCTTTCTCCTCGGAGGGATGTGCCCTTCAGTGTGTGTCATGGTGACCTCCAGGTGCATGAGAAGGTTTATTCCAGTGCAGTGAACCCTCCCTGCAAACTGGCTGTCTGACCAGGACACTCCTTAGGCCATGAGGTCTACCAGGAGGCACCAGCTAACCTTGTTTTCTGGAGTGCATGGGGCAGGAGAAAGCTTGGTGACAGGAGAGCAGTTTCTCAACCTGTTGGCCTGTGCAGCAACAGCTGTGAAGTGATTGCTGTGTGTTTTGGTTTTTTTATATATGTGCTTGAAGGGGTTTAGAGGAGAAAACAGTTGTCTGCAAGCTCAGTGTTTATGCATACTGTGAGACCCTGCTTGTGCACCATTGCTTTCCTCTCCCCTGGTGTTCCTTTGCTCGCCTGTGACTCCTGCAGCTGCTGACAGAGCTGATCCCTGCAGAAAGCTGCTGCTCCAGCACCACGGAGCCTCTGCATCCACCAAGGAGGACCTTGCGTACCCTGGCAAAGTGATCCACGAACATCTCCCTACAGCTCCTAGCCAGAGCAGGAGCGAGGTAGGAAGACTGCAGCTCCCTGCTCTGTGCTGTTTGCATTGCTGATCTGGAAAGGGTGTGCAAATATTCTCTGGAGTGCAGGGGCATCGCTTGTGACTGAGCAAGTGGGTGCACTGGGGCAGTGGCTGCTGTTTACTTTGTGCTTGTAGGTTAGACCCATCACTAAGGGCTGTTCTACATGGCACAGGATAAATACTGGGTGAACTGCACAGATCGGAGCTACCAGCTTGTGTACCTAATAATATTTCTAAAAGATGCCAACAGAGGGCATCCGCTGCCAGACACACAGCCTGCACATTCCCTGCTGCAGCCCCTCTGCCTGGCTTTAGATAAAGAGCATCTCAGGTCTTTTTTTAACCCTCTCCCACTTAGGCTCAGGTTAAGCTTTGTCAGAGGCTTTAAGCAGATGGGCTTTTTCAGTGGGTGTTTTTACTTCGTTTGGAGAAAGCAGAAGGAGGGGGGGAAACAATAATCCACAGCTGCAGCCTCTTGGTCAAGCCAGGACTTTGATAATTAGTGTCTAAGGGCAGTCTCCACACAGCCTGGCAGAGCAACAGACAAGTTCAAAGTGGAGGTGGATGCTCTGTTGTCCTGTGCAGCTGTAAACAAAATCAGAAGCACTGCTGTGCTGGTGTTGGGGGAGAGCAGGAGATTTCATGACAAATGCCCTGGCTTTGGTGGATTTAAATAGTCAGTTTTATTTATAGGTGTTTATTCCTGGTGCTTAATCTCCTTGTTTCATGTCTCTTGTGGACAGTCAAAAAGAAATCGAACTCCTAAAGCCTGCTGCTCCCTCTGGTAAATATGTATTGATGTTTGGGCTGTGGAGCAGGCTCTCTCTGAGCACATTGTCACTCTTATTTTGTTAAGAGCTCACACCAAAACATTCAAGATGTTCAAATGCCAGGCAGCCTGTCCGATAGCAAGCTTGTTAATCCAGTTTTGAAAGGGGCAGCAAGGGTCCCAAGGCAAGGGCTGGTGTTAGACAGGGCTTGTGTGAGGGTTAGGGATGAAAGAAGTCTTAGAAGGCTTCCTCTCTGCACATAAAACCAGCAGAAGGTTAATAGGTGGAGGAGCTGGGGAATTGTGACTCTAAGCGGGCTAAAAACAAAGGTCAGTCTGAGCTGGGTGAAGGCTTAAGTGTAAAGGGATGATTCCAAGTGATAGTTTTTCATGGAAATAAGGATAGGGCATAACATAGCTATTCTGCTCCTCTTAGTTATGTATTTCTTTTAGATCAGCCCGGATGAAGTGCGACTTCTTTGAGATCCAGCTGAACCTCAGCAGTGATGGGGCTGGCAATTGCTGGACTCCCAGAGTCCAGGTTTTCTAGGGTTTCCAGCTGCTTTGCACACAAAATGGAGTAAACTCCTAAAAAATCAGGGTGGCTGGTAGGGCTTGCTAGGATAGTTGTCTGTGCTTAGGAAAGGCATGTCTCGGCCACATGAAGCTAAAGCTGATCCAACCTGTGCCGTGTCTAGCTTGGTCCAGTAGTATCTGTTCTGGGTCTGGTTTAACTTAGTGTGGGAACATACACCTTTTACCTTCCAAAAAGCATACAGTTTTCAGTGATGCAGCTTGAAATACATGAACATTATCATTTTAGGAAATATGTTTGCTTTGGTTATTTACCTAGGGTTTCCCAAATGGCCAGCAAAAAAAAAAAAATCTGCTCTGTACACGTAGGTCATCTCTAGTCCACATTATACATTGAATAAGGACCAGAAACATACAGCCACATTTGATTTATGGACTGCCATAGAGATTTAAGAAATTTATGATTTGATTAATCAGTCCCATATATCTTTTTCTTTATTACCGGTAATTCGTGCTATATATCATAGCCTTCTGAGCAGTAATTTGGCTGCCTGATGCATGCCAATGTTTCCTAAGGGTTAAATTCTATGGTGCACCAACCAGACAATAAACTGTTGTGATCTGCTGGTTAAATATGTATTCATCAGTACTGGAGTCTGACTTACCCGATAGATTTGTTCTGGTTTATCAAACGAGTATGTATTTAGGACACATAGTATGTGCAGAAGAACATACTGGGGAGGGGAGAGCAGTGGCTGGAAAAAAACTTTGCAAAACACATTGATGTGCCAGGGTGACCAAAGCTTATAGAAAATGAACAGGCATCTGCATTGCTGCTGGAAATATATATGCTGAGCCTATAGACAAGATGACCAGGTCTTGTTATGCAGAGGGACTGCCTGGTGACAGTCTTTACCAGCAGGGTGAGGAGCCTTGGTGGCAGGGTTGGCTGCTGAGAGCTGGTCCCTGCTGGCAACCTTTGTTTTCACTCAGAGGGGGGTGGGGGTTTGGCATAGGGCAGGAAAAGCAAATCAACTAATTAACTCAATGAGGGAATAAAAAATAACATACCTCAGATTGAATGAGGATGTGACCTAAGACTGTAGATGCTTCTGCTGCTGGTAAACATGTTTTCTGTTTTTTTTTTTTTTTCTGTAATGCTATTGACATTTTAAAATGATCAGAATATTTCAGAGCACATTTAACGAGACAGAAGTACTGGTTTTCAATACTGTCAACTCCAGAAAGCAGAAGGTGGGTCCTAAATTACCTTCAAAATCATAACAATTTAAAAAGTGCAATACTTTCTAATTTGCTTTCTGTTTTTCCAGCTACTCGAGCTCACCCAGCTCGCCTCCTCCCCTGGGAGCAGGACTTTGAAAAGGAGGAGGAGAGGGGTGGCTCTGGTTGCAGTGGGGGAAGCAGCAAGCACACACCTGACAGCCCTGGAGCGCATTCCCTGTGTTTTCTGTAGGTGTGTGAGCTTCCCCTGCCTGGCCCTGCTGCAGCTGCCTGGGGTCCTGGGGGACCCCTCTCCCCAGCCCCCGCAGTCCGTGGTCTCTGCTGATGGGGAGTGGGGATGCCAATTAGCAGGACTCCCAGGTTCGTTTTGCAACGAGGACTCCTGCATGTTGGGGACTGGCGAGAGTCAAGCATGGTTTCACCCAGCAGCCTTTAATAATGCCTCAGCTCTGTTCAGCTGCCCACGATTTCAGCCAGCCACCTCTTTCAGAAAAGCCCTGCATCTTCATTACCTTCCCCTTGAGCCATCTGGTCCCCCAACCTGACCTTTTTAAAAAAGATTGGTTAAAAAAACTGGAGCAGTCTCTGAACAGAAGACCTTGTGTGTCATGTTTAAGCCCAGAGCAAATTTTTATGTCCAAGCTGTAAAACCTTGAAAATAAAGATTTATAATTGAGATTCTGGCTGAAGCAGAGTGAACAGAGATGGTCTAATTAAATTCTGTGGTGGATATAATTAACCCATTTATTCCTTTATTACCCTTTATACAGCTAATGCAGGCTACACCATCACCATTTGTTTATGAAGAACCTGTTACCTGGCTGCTCGGCTTGGGCTGTGCAGCAGCCAGGCCCATCGTGATGCTCTGGAGGGGCTGGTGATTCTGTACAAGCAGGTCTCATCTGACAGATGCTTTTTCAGAAGCCAACCCAGCTCCCGAATGAGTCAGCTCAGAACAGAGTGGAAAGGAAAGAGACTCTGGATTCTGCTTTGGACTCGTGGGCAGAGCTGACGGGTGACTTTTGATCAAGTGTGGTGGTTTGGGAGAAAAGGGGTTTGAGGTTTTTTGGGTTTTTTTAGAGCAGAGTGGCTCTCTGGTATCATACACACCTGGTACTGTGGCACTGAATTGCTGAGCACTGAGGGCTGCTGTAATATCCACAGTGACATGTGGATTTCTGCTTTCTCTCCGTAGTTCAGTGTGGAAATGGCACTTGCAAACCTGTAACACAGATAACTACTCACACATCCTTTGGGAGAGCCTCATCTGACTAAAAGCCCAGCTGGCTTTTCCAGAATGGAGCTGTTTCTTTTCACCAAAGACTCATTTCACTTCACTTTCTTGCAGCCATCATGAGATAAAAAACAATGAATCAACCAGAGATTATTTTTCATGAAAGTTTAATCAGGCACTGTCCCCTTCCTGTGGTTGTGTGAGCAAACCTTGATGAGCATGTAGGGCTTGAATGTGAAGTAAAAACCATCTGCCTGAGAGGCAAGAAGTGCAGGGAAAATCCTTTGCTTGCTAGCATCTACCTGGGTAGACTGTCCTGCTGCAGATGCACCGTCTGCAGTTTAGCCTCTGGGTCCCTTAGCCCATCCATCTCTTAAGCAGTGAAAGCCAATACCTGCCCTCCCCCCCCCTTTGCTGCTCCTTAATATTTCATGCATCAAAGAAGTTTCACTTGTAATGCAAAAACTGATTAATTAAGTAGAGTGCAAGAGTTACATGCATTTAAAGTTTCTTTCATCTTGAGAAGGAGAGGAGCCATGCTGGAGGCTGTTATTGCTCATGAAAGGGAGTCGAAGGACAGGCAGTCATGGAGTGGTCCTGACCAGGGGGAAGGGACAGCCTTATTCCCTGGACTTTGGCTCAAATAACAGGCTGCTTTCTGGTTGTCCCTGGGTTCTCCCCTCCTCCATAAGTGTACTCGCTAGCTGTGCTGTCCCATGCTTCTCTCTAGCAATGGGGTGGTTTGGAGAGGGGACCTGCAGCAAGGCACTTGCCTGACTCCAGGTGCCTAAATGAGGGCTTGCCTTAGGATGTGCGAGGTCCCTTTTCAAAGTGGCTTCGGTCCTGAACACACCTAGCATGCTAGTAACATCTGGCTAAACCCTGGAGTACTCCAGGGTGAGTTGTAGAGGTACTTAGTGCAGGATGATATCACTCGGAGGAAGAAAACTAGAAAATGCCCTGATGCCATAGTGATGGGCACCTGACCACAATCTTCCCACCTGGGTAATCCAAGGCTGTTATCTGTAAAGTAACCATTTAGTCTGTACCTCAACCCAAAATGCTTAACAGCCTTTCCCAGCTGTACAAACTGCGCAGCCCTCTGTTACCACTCCAGGCCCTTCTGAACTGAGCCCAGAGGCTGTTTCCCAGCGCACAGCAGTGTTTCACGGCTACCCAGTAAAAGGTAGGAATCAACTACTTGTATCTGAGAAGGAAGGAAGAAATTCAACTGCTCCTGGCTGCTAGCTTTAGCTTCCCTGCTTTTGCAGAGTGTTACCTCAGGGTGCTTACCGGGAAGTGGTCAGGAAGCTCCTAGTTTGATGGCGTGTCAGAAAGACGACATCTCCTGCAGCTTTGAGCACAGCGAGGGGTCTGTTGGCTCGCTATTACCCTAGAAGCAAGAACGTCACCTACTGAATTGCAAAGGGCACTTTCTGCATCCCTTCCCTCTCTCTCCCAGGAGGCATTTCTCCGAATTGCTGACCCAGCCTGTCTCTTGCTTTGCTTGCGAGAGCTGACAAAAGCACAGCTTGAGCAATGTGGTCGTCGACCACAGTCAGGTACCATATGGCTGTGGACCAGCATCCATACACCGCAGCTGAGAAACAAAATCAATTCTGTGGTGTTTCCTTCAGAATATAGAAAACCCTTCTCGCTTCTTTAGTGGGGTTATTGATGCCGATGTGACTCTAGCAGGGTGAAATATAACCCTCCGATTACATCATAGCTGTATGACTGACTTTCTCTTCCACTCGCCTAACAGTAGGATTTGTGATACACGTTACAGACATAAATTGTTCTCTGTGTTGTAAATACATAGTGCATTTTAATGATTGCTGCTGTACGTACATATCTTTGGTAATAGGGCCGATTGAAAACCACTTCAGAAAGCTGCTATTGATATCTTTGCAATAACCTCCTCCTCTGCGCCAGCCAATAAAAGATGCATTAGTTCTGGGTGTCCAGAAATCCAGCTCACAGGATTGAAAGTCAAAGAATGCTTCATCTGTGACCCTTTAAACAAGAATTACTTCCTTCCCCCGCCCCCCCTCATTTTTAAACTTAGATAGTGTAGATAATTTAAGCATTTTCCAGCAAAATGTCCGCACAATGTTCTCCACAGAGGCGCAAAATCATGAGGTTGCCTGAATCCCACTTGGGGATGACCCTGGGGCTGAGCTCCTCTGCTTGGGAATGGGAAATAAATTGAAGAGTGTCTCAAAGTTCTGGCTAAAAAAAAAATCCACTCAGGTGAAAATTGGGAATGCATGTAAGCAGATGCAGACATAAGGTAGGCATAGTTCAGTGTAGCCAAGGTTCCTGGTTCCCATGACACACAACATATGCTCTACCTACTTCTAGAGGCTGCTCCGCCTGATAACAGCCCACTATTGCCGCTCGATAGCGGAGAAACTCCCGGCTCATGCCGAGAAAGTCTGTGCTTTTTGTACCAAACCCCCCACGCTTGGGACTGTTACAGATACGATTTCCACAGCCCTCGGTATCTCTTCTTATCTCTTATGGTAACAACTAATTATTTTCTTGAGTTCCTGTATGTAAGAGAGGATAACAAACCCATGGCTGGAAAATAGAAGGGATTTGCCCCCAAACTGCACAGTCAGCAGCCGAGGTGAGAACGGAGCTGGTGTCTCCTGACAACCGAGCAGATCCCTTACCCACCCCATCACACCCTACCCAGATGGGACTTGTCAGTGTAATGCGTTTTCACTTGTAAGACGATTTCCATTTTCATCCCTGAGTTTTCGCTAGGAACAGCAGTTTTTCCTGGTTTCTTGGCCCCAATGCTGCCGAAATCAATGGTCAGGCAGTCGCCGACTTCCCTCAGGAAAGGCTGGATCCATGAAGAACAAGAAAAAGATATTAAAAATAGGCCTCATTTAGAAATAGAAATCTGGGTTACGGACTATGCAGTTGGCCTGAAAATCCACAGTTTGTATGGACTTAAAATAACTCAAAATTAGCAAGTTTGAGCAAACTTCCGTAAGCGCTCCTAGAATATTTTTCTAGCAAGTGAAACTTTGCTCAGTGTGATGTGCTTAACCCTGTTCATGCCACTTACTTTTCTGTTAAATGCTGCTCAGGGAGGGTAATGGAAATCTGTTGCCTCAGTTGTAAACCAGGACTAACATATTTCCCTTTGGAAATATTATTGGTGGTTTTCAAACAGTGAAGTTTTGTGGTTAGGTCAATTCTTTAGAACTAAAAAGCAGGTGGAATCCTTTTCTCCCCAAAATGAGAACAGAGATTTGTATTTACACTGGGAAGGATCTAGGCTAAATTGAAGCTGAACGTACCTGTTTAAAGGCAGTGGTTTGCAGAATGTTCCCCTTTATCATTGTGTCCCTGTTTGTACAGCAGGACTTGCAAAAATCTCAGTGTGCTTCTTAGAAGATAGTTGTTAGCAGTTCTTTATGAATACAGACAGCAGGGTGGAATAGGATTGAATGAAGTAGGTAGAGCTGCTCAGACCTTTGGGTAGGGGCACAGACAACTCCTCAAGGTCCCTCCCAGCTCTATTTTCTAATATCTCAGGACTTGCCCAGAGTCAGAGAGCCAGGAGCAAAGCAGGCATTTGAACCCATGCCTCCTGATCATTGCTTTCCAGCTCTAAGCCCTGAAAAACATTGACCACACTGCTTGATGGCATACGCTAGATCAAAGAAAATCTGGATGCACCTAGAACGTGTGTCCTCTCCTCCAATTCAGCTGGATTCACGGCAAAGGTAAAGAAGAAACCCCCACACCCCAAAGCACACCGCCCAGAGCTACGACAGAAGTAGGTGTCTCTGGATCCCATTCCCACCCCAAGGACAACCTCTTGCCAAAATTCTCTTGTATTCGACAGCAAATAAAAGTCTTTGCTTGTGGCACACACACAGTTACGCTGCAAGTGGCTACAAGGAGATCTAAGTAACAGGGATGGGGCCTTAAACAGAAATAGGTGTTTTTCAAGATTTCCAGTTCTAAAAAGCATAAAAAATGTACTTCACCACTTTTTAGACATACTGCCTACTAGTGTGTCATTTTGCATATCTATGCAGTATTGTTTCTTTGCTCTTTTTGCCGAGAATTGTCAAAACTAGGAAGAAGAAATCAGCACACACCCTGCTAATGCCTGGAAATCAGTACACGTACTGACAACAGGCTAAGCCAGTCCAAAATCTATCCCTTCCACCTTTAAAAAAAAAAAAACAAAACCAAAACCAAAACAAGACAAAAAAAGGAGGAGGGGAAACTCTTTTTTCTACTATTACATTTTTTTCCCAACCAACAGCTGACATTTAAGACTGCATTTTTGCTTGATTTTTTTCCCGGCGTGCCTGGAAACTTCATCCCTCCCGGTTAGGCAGAGCTGGGGTCCCACAGTAAACGTTTTTTTTTTAACTAGTTGCCTGTTTGCTGGTGAGCACTTTTTGGTTTCCCTCTATTCCTGCAGCTGCAAAGCAAGCACCGTCCTCACACCGGCACTCTTAGGGCAGGGGCTGCAGCTCGTTGAGGCTGTGAGCTGGAGCTGCGGCTGCTCCTGGAGCGGGGACTGGCCCTGGGGAAGCAGAGCCGGAGCTGTTTGTTTGCTGGATTTCACGTTCTTTGCCGTTCTGCCGCTGTTGTGGTTTTAACATTTGATGACCTAGGTACCTCAAAAGGCTGTTTTGCCTCAATAGGCGTGTGATGAATTGCTCTTAATTAGCTTGTGGAAATAATACAAGCCTGAGCATTAAGCGTGCTTTGTTAGGGTTTTGACATCTTCTTTTGTATGTACATCTACAAATAAAATCAGGTAGATTAGCAGTCACTAGGAGATTGTTGTGAGTCCCTGACTCATAACTACCGTAGGCTGCCTCTCCTCGTCCCGGTTAGTCATGCCCGACCGTGGGCAGGAGTTCACGCAGCTCCGGGGCTGGGGTTAACTCTGTCCGTTTTGCCCGTAGCGACAGGGTTTGCCTCCCAACTAATCCCCGCCATTCTGGCTTCCCCGCTGGAAGACCCAGTTGGCTCCGCCGCGGCTCAGGCAGAGCGTGAGCCAAAGTCACGGCCGTGGAGCTCACCTGGTTTGCCTTCAAGCACAAACTCCAGCCCTTGGGTGGCACCAGGGCATCCATGCGATGGACGGATACGGCCATCTGGGATCAGACCTCAGCGTCGTTTATTTCCCTGGCTCCCATTATAACGCTGGCTGTTAAAGACCAGGTCCAAAACCCTTGCTAGAAGCCACCAGCTTGTCTCCTCCAGGCTTGCCCCTGCAAGCCGTCTTCACGCACCCTGGACGCCGGAGGTGCCTATTCACTTACGGGAGGGCAGCAACTAGTCAGAGCTGACGGGAAGCACATTTCTGTGCTGTTGCAACCTGGCAATCGCCTGCGAGGAAGGGGTAGCCTGCAGGTACGCCTGGCGGTGAGCTAGAGCCCACGGCCAGCCGGGGGGAAGACCTGGAAGGGCAAAGCCGGGCTCCGTGAGGAGGAAAGGCGGGGGCGAGGTGCGCGGGGCAGCAGCGAGGCGGGAGCAGCCTAACAGCAGAGGGAGAGCGCAGGCCAGGGCAGCCGAGGAAGGGGGCGAGGGCACGGCGGCCGTGCGGGCTNCCGCTGCCGCCGCCGGTGCTGCTGCTGGGCGGCGGGCCCGGCGCGGCGGCGTCGCGGGAGCCCCCCGGTCCCTGCCGGGGGAAGACGGTCACGGTCTCCACGCTGCCGGTGCTCCGCGAGAACGACATCAGCTGGAGCGGCGCCCCGCCGCCCGCCGCCACCGCCGCCGACTCCCGCTTGCTGCTCTTCGTCCGCAGCGAGCTGCCCGGCCGCGTCGCCGTGCAGGACGACCTGGACAACACCGAGCTGCCCTTCTTCACCCTCGGTAGGCGCCCGCACCGCTTCCCCCGCCGCCTCCCGTCCCGTCCCGCCGATCCACGCACGCACGCACGCACACCCCCAGCCCCCCGCCGCCCCGCAGCTCCCGGGGTCGCGGAGCATCCCGGTGCGGGCAGCCGGCTCCGGGCTGTCACCCTGCTGCGCCGGGGTTTTTATTCGCACACATCTTCACCACCCCCCCGCATCATGGACAGCCTGGTGGTGTTTTGGAGCTTTCTACCGCTGCCCTTGCTGCACCCTGTTGTTCTGGGTTTGGTTTCTTTTTTTTAATTTTTCCTGCTGGGGAGGGATTTTTTAGCAGGGCCTGAGGGCTGCTGCCTTTTAAAAGCCCTGGGAGTAGAGCGTCTCCGCTCTGGCTGTAAAGTGATGGGTGCTGCCTCTTGCGCCCCAACTTGAACGCTTAGCCCCGCAGGAGGTACCACCGAGCCTGGGAGACCGGGAGAAGCTGTTTTTCTAGCCAGAGCCTAATTTTGTAAATGCTTCATCTTAATTCTCGAAGCTCGCTCTTGCTTCACGCGCAACTCTGGCGCCTGGGTCTGTGGCGAACGCCTGCAGACTTTCCTCCTATCTCAGCTTTTGTGGGGAGGGGGATGGGGCTAGAAATAATTCTGTTGCCGTACTTTCGTCTTGATGCCGGATCCTGGTGTCTCAGATGGGGTGCCTGAGCTGCCTCCTGTCACTTTTATCCTTTTCTGTGCCATAATCAGCCTGGGGAATCCTCCAAGGGAACTGTTGAGAATGCCGTATGGACAGCGTGGTGTTTACTCTGCCAGGTGACTGAAGGTTTTTTGTTGATCTCCTCTTTATCGACTAGCTTTCTTGCTTTTTGGTGTCCAAACCTAGAATAATTCAAGTACCTGCTTAACTTCGGGTCTGAGACACCGCCTGACGGCGCTGGGTCGTGACTCGCAGTGCATTGCCCTGCGTGCATCAGGCGTGTCGAGGTGTCCCCGTGTGCAAGGCTGACCCGGTGGGCACCTCACCTCAATTCCCTTCCCATACCGTGTAGAAGTGACTGCCTGTCACTGGGTGCGGTGTGCCAGAGTAGGAGAATGACTGTCTGTGTCTCCCGGTCCTGTCATTTTACCTTCTGTGGAGCTTTCTTGTAGCAAGTGCCTGTAATAAATAAGTTGATGGTACTTCTTGAGCCTCTTGGGCTCTGGCTTTGCAGCGTGGCTTCCTTAGACACGGTTGGTCAACCACAAAAATCCCAGACAAACCAGATACTCTATTTCAAGTAATAATAGTGAAAAATCAAAGCTTTGATGCAGTAGGAATGACATTTACCTCACAGTGATTAAAAGTAACAAGAAGTTTCATGGTTCACCAAGTTGAGTTTCCAGATTAGAGTACAGTTTCTTCCGGGACTCAGTGTGAATTGCACACTGATCTAAATATATCGGAAAGCAAAGAAACCCCTCTGTGTGTAGCTTAGGTAATAGCTCAAGTTGGAGAAGAGAAATTTGTCTTGATAGATGAGAGACATGATCTTGTATAGCAAATCCTGTTTCTGTGAGTGACTGCCGGTAAAGTGACCGTGTCTTGGATCTAAAAAACTCTCTTGCTTGCCTGGGATATTGGTTATGCGTGTGCTCTTTAATATGTAGCGTGTCTCTTGCAAAACTGTGTTTTTGTTGCTGCCCCTTCATGGACAAAAGACCCCAAAACATCCCTTCCTGTTCCCCTGAACCCGCAGGAATCAGGCAGATCGTAAGATAAAAGGAAGCTTTGCCCGTGGTGGGATGGCTTCATCACCGTCCTGAAATTAATCAGCACGTTGCCTCCAGAGAACGTAAAACACTTGTCCTTCCCCAAGGTCTAGCTCATGAATTGCTGTGGATGCTCCGATATTTCAAATTTGTTGCATTTCTTCCCGTCTCCTGGTGTGGCAACTGGGTCTCGCTCACAGTTAACTCTTTTCTGGGTGAGTGCTGTAGAGGATTTCTGCTGGCTTGATTTGCTAGGGCAGGAAGTAAGGCTGGAGTTTTCTCTTGCATCCTTTTTTAAGTTCGACGGTGGTTGGGAACCCGAGAGCTGCTGCTGCCACCTCGTAATGGGCTTTTGGAGGTGAAAATCACATTACACGTGGGAGGTCAGTCGAATGGCTTTGGAGTGGCTTGGGGGCAGGATTTGCCGAAATCTTCAATAGTCCTTATCGTTAGCTGATTTCTGATGCTTACGTGTATTTATGCATGTTGCTGAACGTGTTCAGTGGCTGTCTGGGCCTGAGCTCGGGAAGACGCATACGAGCTGACGTCCTGCCGACTGCAAATGGATTGAGGGCTCCTAAAAGTCTTTGAGTGCAGGCTCTTGCTGCTAGCAAAGACTGCTTTCTGGCCTCCTGGGGGTAAGGATGGGATAGGAAGACCTCCTAAACCATATACTTCAGGACAGCCACCCTAACTGGCATCCTGGAGGGATTTCAGGGAGAGGAGAAAAAATAAAAAACACAACCCAAAACCATGAAGCAGGCAGAGCTGTGGCCTGGTGCTGGTACTATAGACTCTGGAGTGAAACAAGTTGAGAAGAAATCGAGGCCACACTGTTCTGCAGGGCTCAAACGTCTTTCCAGGCCAGGAAGCACAAAGTAAAACATTGCTTTGCTTGGTGGCGATGAGTTTAAACGCTGGGGCTAGGGCAGGCAGTCTGTAGTCCTGGGCCTCTCGACAGCTCCCAGCTTGGTACGTCTCCTGACGCTGGAGCGGTTCCTGTGCCTCTCATCACTTCTTTGTGTAAAAGGAGGGTGGGGGGTCTGTAGCTAAAGGCTGGTAGGTGCCAGAGCCTTGTCTGCAGCAGTGTGAAACTTCTGCTGGTTCTTTTAAAGGGAAGACCATAGGCTGAGGAGATAGATGTTGCGAGTCGGTGGCTGGTACAAAGCACACGCAGTGCTCTGCGTCCCATTTCTTTTAAACGATTCCTCCTTCTAGGGAGGAAGCAACTTTTTTCTATTTCCTGACAATATGTGATTTTATTCACTTAAGTATAAGTGCATAAAGCGAGAGCTTCCAGGGTTGCATCCCTGCCTGTGGGGGGAAGCCTGGTCTGCAGGAGCCACTGCGTGTCTGAGACGAAAGGAGAACACGGCACTAGGAAAACCCCACGCAGCGGACCTCCTGGCCCCATGGCGCGGTTGCAGGAGCAGCAGCAGCAGGAGCAGCAGGAGCAGCAGGAGCAGCAGCAGGAGCAGCAGCCGCTTGGTCGCCCGTGGGCCGCGCACGGGAGCCCGCTAGGGGGTGGTGGGAGCCCGGAGATGCTGCGCCAGCGGCATCTGCTCTGCCCGGAGTCCTCTCTGCAAGGGGTACAGCCTGCACCCAGCCTCCTGCAAGCGGGTGGCGAGGCCAGGAGGGAACCGTGTCATCCTCCCCGAAGGGAGAGTGAAAACTTTTGTTTCCTTGTTGCCTCCTTCCCGGAGTGCAGCAGGGGGACCTGCTGCCAAACCGCCAGTCGGCAGCTCTTGTTGGCTCCGTGTCCCTTCTTCAGCGGGGCGTCTCAGTTGCTGTATTTCCTACGCCTCGGCTTATTTTTTCTCTCTTGCGTTGGAGACAAGAAGGATGTTTCTCCCCCTACCCCCTAGTTACATTCCTATAAAATTACCCAGCAAAGCACAGTGGTGGCAGGAAATGACAAATGTAACTTTGCCACCAGTGCTTTATGAATTGCTGTGCATCCCCTTTCCTGAAAAAGCATCCTGCCCTTTCCTTAACCTTGGATACAACTGATGCTTTGCAGTATTCCCCCCCCCGCCATTCTTCTAGTGTTACACTGGCAAATGGTGCAGCCTATCATTGACTTTATTCTTGTACAATGAGGTCTCTCTAAGGTACGTATCTTGATTTAGTCAGCAGCCGTGTGTTCTGTACAATAGCTGCTCCACAAGCAGCGTAGCCTGCTTTAAGTGCAATTCAGGGAATGAAGCAGTTAGCTTCCGAGCTAATTTAGATGAGCTCTGTCTATGTGTGAGCAGATATATATAGAGGAGAGAGAAGAAAAGAGACAGACAAATTTTCACCACTGCTCTTACCCGGTAGTGGCTTACATAAGAACAGTTTACTACACGCTTCTCATAAATGGCTTTAATGGACGCTGTTTGACTGGCGTCTGCAGTGCTACAAGGTGCTTTGTTTTGGCAGTTGTCAGGAAGGGTGCACATGCATCTACATTACCGGTGTCCCACCGTGGTCCCTGTGCATGGCTGTTGCTTATCCCCCACTTCTCGAAGCTGTGCAGCTCCTCCGTCTCCTCAGCAGTTCAGTGCCACTTCCTTTATCTTCTTTCTTAACTTTTCCTCAAGCCATTTTGTAAGTTGAACCTCTCCTCTTTAGGGTAAGAACGCATTAAAATAGGGGGAGCTACTTAGTTCCTTGTGGATTGTTTGAATTTACTGCTTTTTCTGTAAATACCTGAGCAGGGTTTTGCCCTTGCTTTTCTCAACAACGCCTGTTTTTGCAGCGCGGGGTGGAGAGGCTGGAGGGCTACCTGGGGAGCGCAGGAAGCTTTTTGATGCCACTGCGCAGAAGCGCCATTCTCTGCTTTGAGTTGGCCTGTGAGGTCTGGAGCAGCATCGTGTGGGTAACAGAGAGAGAGTGTGCCCGGTGTGAGACCCTGCTCGTCAGGGCATGGCATCTTAAAAACTGGGTTGTCTCTGCAGAGAGAAGCTGTTGAGCAAAGTTTGGTTTCAACGCCTCCCTTTTCTGTTAACTGCCTCCTGTTAGACTTGAAGAGATGCACTACATATCTGGCCAGAGGTTTGGTTAATCAAGTTTTGTTTTGTTTTAATTTTTCTTTTTCTAGCTGTTCCCAAGGTAGTCCAAGGGGCAAAGAATCACATCTTCCACCAGGCAAGTGGAGGGAGCCAAAAAGCCTCAGCAAGGTGGTACAGTGAAGATGAAATGTGTCCGTGGGCTCCTTGGGATAGGGACTGGAGGGGGATGTAGACCTGAGAGTGGAGGCTGCTTCCCTTCCCCTTCGTGCCCATCCACAGCTGTGTCTGGCTGTGGCATCTGGGCCAGGACCCTGGTGGTGGGGGCTGCCTGGGGAGGGTGTAGGAAAGAGAGAAAACCTTCTGGTAACAATTTCCTCCCCTCCTTATATGAAGCTATGTGATTACTTAAGCTTTCCAGGCCGTTGGGTTCTTGTAGTTGGAAAGGGAAAGAAGGAGACCCTGGCTTGGAGTGGGGTTGTACTGGTGATGTCGGTCCTGTGCTTGAGATCTCCCTGCTGTGGTTGCAGGAGAGGTGAGCTCTGTAACACCCAGAAAGGCTGTAGGCATGAAATGCCCATGAAGTGCCCATGAAATGGGTCAGTCCTCAGATGACCGCTTCCCTCCCCAAGGGCGAGGTTCAATGTGGCTTGTCCAGCACAGTGGGGTGTGGGCTTGCTGGGATTTTGCTTCATCTCAGGTATTTTCTGGGGTGAAAATCCCAGTTAAAACTGGGATTGTGCAACTGAGTGTCAGGCTGTACTCGGGGAGTTGCTGCGTTCCAAGAGTACCCGCATTGACCAGCTAGTGGCAACAGAAGATTAACTATAGAGAGAGGAGCCGGTTTTCTGCAGCTGAACTGTCAGGCTGGAGTAGCGGGAGGAGGCTGGCGGTTGAGGATCCCCTCTGTTCCCACATTCCTCCTATGTAATGGCATCAGGTTTTCCATGATGTTGGTGTGCCAGAGTCCTTTATTGCTTTTCTGCTGGAAGGAAGAATACACTTTTCTTCAGAATTAGGTGGCGAGCCTGCATTTCTCTGTGCGGGCTGGGGAGGTGAGTGGTCTCTGAGTGCCACCACGCAGATAGACATTGCCTGCAAAACTTGCTGCCTTTTCCTTTCTAAGCCCTAAAAGTGTGAACCCTGGCTGTGTGATGGACAAGCCTTTGTGCTGCCTCAGTGATACAGTGATGATGTGTGGTGTTGGCTGGCTGTGAAACTGGGGTGAACCCTTGGGCTTTCCCAGTGTAACAGGAGTTCAGGCGTGGGACTGACTGGGACAGGAGGAGAATAGATAGATGCCACTGGTGGGAACAATGAGGTATTGATCTTATGCTGCCTCAACATATATGTTAACAGTTGCAGGTGGCTTGAGAAACACCTACTGTCACACCAAAACGCCTTGTAGAGTGTGAGGGTAGACTGGGTTTGGAGACTGAAAGGAGAAGTGAAGAAAATAGAAATGCCTTGATTGAAGCCTTGCACCATCTGTAATGCCGACGTGTCAGGAGTGTCCTCCTCCAGTTGCAACCATCTGAAATGGGGAATGATGAGCCTCGGCCTGTCTTCCCTTGCTGCTCCTGTCACTACCTGTGGGGTGGGTGACGGCATCGACCAGAGATGCTTCTTGTGTGTAACCAGCTTAAGAAATGGTGCCACTTAAAAGAATTGAATGCTTGTGCTGCTGTTCAGGTCTCAGCTAATGCAGTTAAGGTTCCAGTGTCCAGACAGTATGGAGACACTTAATGGTATTGAAGAAGCAGAATTGCATGCGGAGGGGATGAGCAGTGATCTTGGCTGCCTGCATCTGCACTGGCTGGGTGAGGCTTTCTGAGTGTCTCCTGGGAAGGAAGGAGGCAGGTGGGAAAAAAATCAGAGAGATTTTGGCCCATTGATCCCTTTGGGCATCTTCCCTGTACGCTATGCAGGAAGCACTGCTCTTGAGTGCAACCAGCGTGCTTGTCCTGCTGTGGTCCAGGGAGAAAAGAGGGATTCCTTGCAGGAGGAGGTTGGGCTGTGGCTGCCTGCAAGAAGATTTGGAGCCAGGGCTCTGCCTGCGGGCAGAGGCGGCTGGTGGGGAAGAATACAGAAGTACGAGTTCCCCTCAGTTTCTCATTATCTGTTCCCTACCAGTCTTGCACCCCTCTCTCTGTCCTTCCACCTCTCTGGTCTCTGTGCAAGATGAAGTCCATATGAAACTGCAACTGGCTTTGAAAGCAGCAGCGAAAGGGGAGAAATTTTCCATTAGCAGCATCAGCAGTAAAAGAGATTTTTTCCTAGTCACCTGGTAACTGCTGTATTTAGGAAGATTACTGAGCTGATGGTGTTGCTCCCAGGCACATGCATGGGAGTGATCCTGTTAAGAGGAGGAGGCAAGGGCCAGCGTGCATGGCCGTACACAGCATGGTCTGCGTGGAGGTGAGCTGGTAAAGGCTAGCGCTGCAGCTCTCTGCAGGGAGAGGAGAGCCACTGTGCTGGAGAGCGGACCCGCTGGGCCTAGCACCTTGCATGCGCCATCATCTGCTCTTCTAGTGCACAAGAATGAAACAGAAATTACATCGCCAGCTGCACTAACGAGCTGCAGGGGTGGGGAGTGGAGTGCTGCTCCTCGAGGCTGGGCGCTTGCCTATCCTTGAGTGGCGGAGGGAATGCCTCCCCTTTGGGGACCCGCTGGTTATTTTGATGCCCGATACCTTTCTTTCTCTGGGCCTGGTAAGATATGCCTACTGAGGGATGCTGCCCTGGCTGCAAAGACCGTAAGCGTGGAAACCTCCCTCCCGAAAGCCCATGGCCCTGGAACCGCTTAACTGGGGTGCAGGGTCTGGAGACCCCAGGTTTGCTCCCAGCCCTGCTGCTGGCTGTGGGCATCCTCACAAGAGCTCAGCTGTGCTGACACCTTTGAGGCTTTGGTTCTTATTCCTTTTTGCCCTCCCTTACATCTGTCTGGAGGGCAGTGGGGTGGTCTCGCCTGCAGCTGGCTCTGCTGTGTGAGCTGGGCTCCCCGGCCAGCCCGCAGGGCTGCTGGCTCCTGAGGTGCTCGCCTGATGTGAGCTGGCGTTGCAGAGTGTGCCCGCGGCTGCCGCGGTCATGGCCGTGTCTGTCCCAGGGCCGTTCACAGCCTCTATCCTTCCCTTGCTGCTCTTTCTGGTTCTCGAGCGATTGGTGTTCCAGGCAGTGCAGTGCATCCCTAAAATATGGGACCAAACGACAGAAGATGGGAGTTGGCAACAGCATAGGATTTTATTTTTTTTTTTTTGCCTCTAGCCAACTGCTTAGTAACATCAGCTTCTTGATGCACCGCTCCTGTGTCAGCAGCACGCCATGATTGCCAACGCAGGGCAATTCGTGTGGGACAGCAGGGGGAGGGCTGGAGAAGAGCGTGTTCGCTGCGGACCAGGACCAGGACCTGCTGCTTGTCTGCCCCGGCCACGAAGCGCTAGGTCTGTGTGCTGAGGCTGAAGAGCCTCTACCTCTGCTCAAGCTTGCCATGTTGCTATTGCTCTTGCTGCCTGGGGTCTGATGAGAGCTGGGGTAAAAGCTGATGCTACTGGCCTAATTAATTACTCGTGCAACGTGCACTCAGAGCGAGATCTGCTCTCTCGGGCGGTTTCCCACTCAGATGGGCTTCCCGGGGTGAAGGAGCTCTCACAGCAGATGCTGCCAGTTGTTCCCACCTCAGTCTCGGTTACTCAGCGCTGCCTCGCACAAGCCGCTCTGTGGGGGTAGAGCGAGATGGAAAACCCTTCACTGTGCCTTGCTGGGTCTGAGCAGTCACCTGTGTGGTGGGTTCGGTGTAGATGGTGGCCCTGGAGAGCCTTGGGTCTTGTTGGGACATCCTGATATGTCCCTTTTCCTTCTACCCCCATCACATTTCTTTTTTTGTCCTTTGTACCTCTCATCTGTTTAAATTAGAGGGGTTTAAACTCTTTTTCCTGCCCTGTAATGTGCCCAGAGAATTTCTCCCAGGCTTCTCTGAAAGCCTTCTTGTTAGCATCATGCTCCTTGTTCCTCCACCTCTAGTGTCTTGGGAAATTGGACAGAGAGAGGTGCCCAGGAGGAGCGAGGTGTTGGGAAGGTGATCTAAAAGGTGGATGCGTGTTCCTCTCCCTCTCTTCTACGCCATCCAAATGGGGCAGCCCATGGTCAAGCTGTGTCCACAGACTCATTTGTTGCATTTCAAGCATCAGTTAGGCTTCCAGAAACAGTAGAAACTGTTTTCTTCCCTCCCTCCCAGGAACAGACAGGAGTTTGCAGAAAAGACAGCCTGAGCCAAAGCAGCATGCTGGGGTTTACCTCTGTGTGCCTGGGGCTTTTGCTGGTTCAGGCTCCGATGCTCCCCAGCCCCAGGACCATCTGCTGAAGGTGGCAAACGTCTTCCATCATCTTCTGTCTGGAGGACATGTGTCAAGTGGGCAGCTTGGGGTCTCCCAGGGAATGCCAGCGCTGGGTACCACTCGATTAAGGTAGGCTCAACTCATGGGAGCCTCCTGGCCCTTACCAGGGATGGCCTTTGGGACAGAAGGCTGTACGGTAAGTCCAGCTGAAGAGGAGGGGTGCTGTAGAGGAGCTGAGCACAGCAGTGGCACGTTTGGGAGTGAGACATGTTGCAGGCTGAAGGCACATCCAGGAGTGATGATGTTGGCCTTATCTGTGCAGGCAGATCCTCTCCTGCTGTTGCTGGAAGGGCACTGGCTGCTACATCTACAGTGTTCGCATCAGGGGCTTCAGTATTTTTCATCCCCCACAGAGCGGAGGGAGGGCTGGGGGGTGCATTCGTCACCTGGAGAGCCCCTGGGCTTCGGCTGAACTTTGTGTTCTAGCAATAAAACCGTGCGAGGAAATGTGTGCTGTAACAAAGCCCATGGATATAATACATCCGTATCGTACTGTACCTTTCATCTTGAAGGATTCCCAAGGAGCTTTACAAACTCGGTGTGCTGCAGCCTGCCAGGGTGACTGAATGCTATCAGTAAAGGCTGCAGTCTAATCTCTGTGGTAGCATATGTCCCCCCCCTTCCTCCTCGCAGGGGGAACTTTATGAAGTCTGATCTCGGACTAGCACTGCGCTGGGTGTTTTCCTCTAAGCCTGAGTTTCTCAGGAGAAAAAGGAAAACCATGTAACTGTTATGCAAAAACGGCAAAGAAATATTCTTCCTGGGGCAGTAGGAGTGGGTGGGAATTACTTTCCTGCAGCTTCAATGGCTTTGGATCTTGGCAGAAAAAGCATTTCCAGGGGAACATACCGTCCATGCAGCCCCAAGAAAGGGGGTGATAAAGTTTGAGCACTTGAGAAATTGCTTCTGGGCATAAGCAGGGTGGTAGAGTTCAGCTGATGGGCACGGGGGCTGCTGCCGGGGCAGCTCTTGGGAGAAAGAGTGTAAATGCCTGCCTGAAATACTTGGTGTGCGAGTCTTGTCATCTGATGTCCCCTTCTGTCCCTGCAGAGACAGTCCTTCAGCAAGCTGATGGTGTGTCCACGTCCTGCAGCCTTTGGCAACTTCTGGGTTGCTGCTGTCCCACCGCCCACAGGGTGTGAGCAGGGAAGGGCGATGCAGCCCTCTGCCTCGGTCACCCGTGGTGGGCTCCAGCTCCAGCTCCAGCTGGGTTTATTTTCATCTGCTCTTGGCTTACCTGGAACCGTGGGGGCAGTGGGA
The DNA here is from genome assembly GCA_013400535.1 of Scopus umbretta. NCBI lineage: Eukaryota > Metazoa > Chordata > Aves > Pelecaniformes > Scopidae > Scopus > Scopus umbretta. Next base: position 12,065 of record VZTL01019733.1, on the reverse strand, counting down.
GGCATCTGAAGCTGCTGTTGATGGTGGCAGAGCATAAAAATCAAAGCTGAAAGTGGGATAAGGGGCACTAAACGAAGCTGTCATCAGAGGCATATGCTTGAAAAGCGGAGGTTAGCTCGAGTCTATTTTTGTTTGGAGTGGTACACACTTAGCCTGTTTTGTTTAGCAGTTTGTTTATGGGATGTATTTCCCATCCTGTGTAGCTCCTCAAATGTATGCTATAAACAAACTGTAAAATCAAAAGCAGCCTTTACGTGTTCCCATTAAATGCATCTTGGTGCACAGGAGATCCAGGGTGTGTGGTACAGACAGGGCTGAGGTGCCTGCCAGCCTGTGGTCCCTGATTATGGAGGCAACACACCAGTGAGGGAGGTTATTTTGTCGTCTTTGAGTATGAGGATTGCTGTGGGCACCCCTGGGATGGAGCAGGGACACCTCAAAAGCACACCAGCCTTTTTGTCCATTTGCTCTTGCATTGGAGGCTCCGAGCCTTCTCATGCTCATCCCTGAGGAGTGCAGGTATTGCTACCTACAGCTCCTTTAGCTTCTCCTCCTTTCCCTAGACCCCATTGAGATGGTTCCTCAGGCCACCAAGAACGGGATGTGGTGTTGCCAGCATAGTTCATGGATCCTGGCTATTGAGAGCCTTCAATATCGATTAATTTCAAAAAGGCAATAGAGGCTTGTGGTCGTGTTGCAGTTGCATGCCTTGTAGTGGATCAACAGCCATGTGTTTCTCGCTTTAATTTTTCTGAGCGCGATCAGAGGGGCTAGAAGTGTTTTTAATTAAATAGCAATGGCCTGGCATTTTAACACAATTCTAGAAACCAGAGCTGCTTGAAGACCCAAACTCCACTACATGGCTTTACATCTTATCACATCCCAACGCTTGCTGTTTCCTCCTCTTCTGTTCTTTGCTCTCCCCAGACAAGCAGCACGGTTGTCCTTACTGTGTTCCTGGCTTCTGCTGTGTTGGAGGAAGAAATCCATTATCCGGTGGCATGGCAGCTGGGAGGGAGGTCGGGGACACTGCCTGTAGGGGCTGCTCGTAGCCAGCTTGGGGTCTTGCCGGAGCAGCAGTTTGCGCGACAGACACGCTGCTCCTTGTTGTACTCAATTTTATTCTGCTTTTGTAGCAGCTGCCTTTGCCGCTTAGCTGACAAGCTGTTCCTTAACATGCTGTGGCCCAGCGGCGTGTGGGAACAGGGACAAGAGCTGGGATTTGGGCAGGATGCAAGCAAGCTCCGTGAGCTGGAGGTGCAGGGATGCTGCCGGCCTCTGCTTCTGCTCCCCAGGAGCGCGTGCGCTGCCTGAAATCACGTGCGCTGCCCAAAATTGTGCATGCTGGAGGAGGTTTTCTCTGCTGCCTAGACTTACTTTAAAGACTGTTGTAAAACCTTTTCTCTCCTTGCCGATGAAGGGTTTTACAACATGTTGCAATGAGCCACTTAAACGCAAAACAGGAGGAAGAAATCCTGTTTGCAGCACTCCTCCCAGCTGAGCCGGCGTGGCAGTCCAGGGCCTGCGCTGGGGTGAGGTACAGGGTGTTTGTAGGGGATGCTGAGGAAACGTTGAGCCTCCCGAGACCCTTCCCTTTGCAGAGCAACACATTGGTGTTTCTCCCGTGGCCTCTCTCAGCTTCATTGCCTCCCCAAAAACGTGTTCGCCGCGGCTCGGCAGGCTTCTCTGCTGGTTTGGGCTGTGCCCCAAGTCATGTAAACCCAATATGTTTGTAGAACTTGATGTGCAAAGCTTCTCTCCAGCAGGAACAATGCAAATTTGAGGATACCTGGCCCACATCTGAAGCAGCTCTGTGGTCACCTCCCTAGGAAGGGTGTCCCAAATCGCCCCATGTCCTGCAGCCTCTCTGCAGGAAGCTGGTGTGGGACAGCAGCTCCTGCTTGTGGAGGGGGTTTGGGCTGGGAAGGAAGGTGACGTTTTTACTGTGGCTCAAAAGGCAAGGGTTTTCTGTGGAAGTGGGGCTGCGGTTTTTAATCACTGCTTGTTCTGATCCTCTCTCTACAAAACTGCTCTGAAGGCACCTAAGGGCAAACCAGCAGGTGTTAATATTTTTTTCCTTTTGCTGTTGTTGGCTAGGGGAAGAATGAAGAAAGGCTGTTGTTTGTAATGGTGCTTCTTGCCTCGGCTGTGGCAACTGGAGGGCAGGTGAGAGGTGGGTGAGAGGAGAGGTACTCCGGACCTGGCTGGGGAACAAGCTGCAGCTTTAATTTGGCTGGTAATGGCTGTGCAGCATTTCCCCAGTCTTCTCCACGCTCTCGTTCTTCCAACTCTACGCAAATATTTGCAGCAGTTAAGGAGTTGCCCAGGGATATTTTTATTCCTGGCATGAACTGAGTTAGAGGGAAAGGTTGGGCCAGGAGAATGGTCTCACAGCAGGCACCAGCATCCACCCTGTCCAGCAGCCTCTGCTGCAGTGGCCGGCAGAAGTTGAGAACAGGGCACGCGTCCCTGGAGCGTCCAGTTGAGGTTTGCTCCTGCGTTCCCGCGGGGTGTCTTGGTTGCACATAGCTACAATAAATGTCTGTGCATCCTGACCAGGCTGAAAGGGTCCTACAGCGGCTCCTGAAGGGCTCCTGCATCTCCCTCCTGCATCTCTGTAACGTTGGCCTCTCTGGGAAGTCCCTCTGTTGATGGGGACGCTGCGCTGTGCCGTGCACAGACAGGCTGCAGTGAGGGAAGGGAGAGGTTTTTCTTTGAGGTCTCACGGACACGCCGAGTGCTGACCAGGGGCCGGCACAGAGGGAGGGATGCTTCTGTTAATTAGCACTAGATGAAAGGAAAACTTGTCTTCATTCAAAGAGCGGCTTGTTCCAGTTTCATCGCAGCCCCTCAGTTCTGAGCTTTAAAGATCGGTGTATGTGTGAACAATAAGTTGGGAAAGATGTTTTGAAGCTGAAATCGCAGCATTGTTATGAAAATGCTGAAGGGGAGTTGTGACACTGTTTTGAAGATGAAAGTATTTTTACAATCATAAATTGACACATTAAAAAAAAAAAGGGGGAAAAGAAAAATAAAGTTTGCACGAAAGACAGCTTTCAACAAGACTTTTCCTGGCCAGAATCAAACGCGACCATCCCCGAAGACTGGTGAAAGCACTTTGAGGTGCTGCTGGCTTTGGCTGTCACGCAGGTGACCCTGCATCCAGCATGGCGAAGCGAGTGGCTCCTGTTGGTGTTACTGTTATGTGCTGGGCAGGGCGAACTCTGTGCAGCCCCGGTGGAGGGAGCGGTGGGTGGCCCCTGGCCCTCTGGGTGCTTGCTTTTTTCCAGGCAGCTGATGGAGCAGCAGGAGGAGGGCACGAGATGAGATGTTGATGGAGCAGGGACATGTGCTGGTCCCATTCTTGCTGCCCAAGTGATGCCCTCGCCACTTCTGACCCCAGCAGTGCTCGCTGCTGTTAGAGTTGGTCTGTGAAAAGAAATTTTTCACAGCTGTTTAGCAAGCATCTGCATAATGGGTTAGCCAAGCAGCGCCTGCTCAGTGAGGAGTGAAGGGAGAGGCTGGCGCTGGCCATCTCTGGCACCGGCTCTGGGCTGCTCCTGCTCCTCGTCCGTTCCCTGGGGTTCATCGATTCATGCCATTTTGGCTCATCCATGGGCACTGGGGAAGCTGGGCCAGGGGACAGAGGCCGGCCGTGAAACACTGGTGTCAGGAGGGGGAATGGCCTGGTGGGTCTGGGGACTTCCACCACCTCGGGCTCTGTCACAGCATCTTCCAGTGACTGGCTCCCCTGTCCCAACATTGCATCTTGCTCGTTTAAGCTGCGGTCCAGCCCTGACTGCTTGTGCCTTTCCTCCTGCACAGGGCAGCCTCTTGCACCCCATTGAAGACGTAGCATACAAGAAGGTGTCTGAGGTATCTAATGAGGCTGTGCTAAGCACACCTCCCCTTTGCCAGCTGCCTGCCACTCCTCTGGGCCAGGATGGCAAACAGCATTGTTGGTCACTCACCTACCACCTTTTCTTGCGATTTTCTTTTCTGTGACCACCTAAACGCATCGGCTTGTGGTGATGGCTTTTTTTTATTCCCATTAAGCTCTAGTTTCCATTGAGCTCTCTCAGATACCCAGGGGCCTCTGAGCACCTGCCCTATAATTAAAAGCAATCTATTACGATGTCTGAGGGGGCTGTGCAAGTTACAGGGCCATGAGCCCTGGACTGTTGCAGAAGAGCTGTCAGGCAGTTTCTTCGTTAAAAAATAGACACCAAAAATTCCTCTTCCGCCCCCAACTTTGTCTTCCTGCCAGCCCTGGATTCCAGATTTATTTAAGGGTCTTTTCTTTTGGGCTCAGATAGGTGTAGAGTGTGTATTTTTTGCCATGTCAGTCTGACAAGCCCTTGGGGAGGATGAGTGGGTGTCTTGAAGCATTAGGGAGAAACTTGGCAAGTGCTTCAGCTCCAGGGATCTCTTTGCATTTTTGGCTGCATCTGCTTTTTTATCCTGCTGCTCTTAAACTTCTCTGAACCAGCAAAATCACACGCCAGCAGCACTGCCATCCAGGAATAATGTTGCTCCCTTTCCTTGAGGGCCTGGCTGCAGAGACTAGATGGTTTCTGTGGTTTTTCCCAAGGGTGCCAGCCGATGAATGGTGCTCAATGGGACATTTCTGGGGTCCCTCTGCCCAGCACTCCTGAATCTGAGTGTTAACCATGGATGGGATGGTCTTGTTTTCTCTATCTACATCATGGAGGAGGGTGCTCCACTCTTGGAGCTGGGATGGACATGGGCAGAAAGGTGCTCAGAGATGGCTGCACAAAGGGGCAGCTGTATGTGGGACGTGCATGCCATGTTTTGCAAAAAAAAGAGAGGCTTTCCCGAGCCTCTTTGAGGTGATGTATTTCTTGTTGTGTCTTGTGCCATGCTCCCAGCTTGGTTCCTGCCTTTGTACATAGGATTTGGAATCTGGTTTCAGGAGGTGAAAGCAATCTCTTAGCTTTGTGGAGGTTAGGAGGAAGAGCTTCTCTCCATGATCTTTACTGTACTGCAGTTAAAGGAAGCAAACACGAGTGTGCGGATTCATCTGGTGGAAAATACAGGGCTTTTGAGTCCTTCTGGGATTGTCTTCGATGCTGACTCATGAAATGGCCTTGACCGAGTGAGTGCACCTGCCTATACCTCCTCCTTATCCACTGTTGGATAAGGCCCAGGGGGGCTCCCTGTTTGCATTACCAAGGTGGTTTGAAGTTCCTGCACGGAGGCTGTGCTGGTGGGGAGGAAGGAGGGACCTTCTCTGTTCCATTCCTGCTACCCCACCTGCAGGCGGGTCGTGCTTAAAGAGCTGAGGACAGGAGACCAGTGGAAGAAATGGGTGGGTGGAGGAGTGGTAAGTGGACTTGGCAGACCAGGTTCCACTGCTTCTCTGAGTGGGGGTAGCTGCTGCCTTATGCACTTCTCTAGCTGACAGCTCTCCTCGCAGCTCAACAAGCTGCTGGGCAGTGGGAGAGCAGGATGCTGCTGCCAAGTCCAATGGTTGTAACACACTGTCCCGTTAGGAGTTGGGATTTTCGCTCTGCTTTAGTGTGCTAAAAATGATCTGCATGGTTGAAAGTTCCCTTCCTCTCCCCTGTGTGCACACGCGTCTCCTGATCTCTGCGAGAGTGACAGCTTCTCTAATTAGGCAGCTGAGGAGGTAACCTTAGCAACTCCACGCTGGTGCTGGGGACCATCTCCAGCTACCCTTGGAGATGGCGTGTCTGGTGTTCAAATGGCCTCTCATGAGGACCGGGGAGCTCAGGCTGCCTGCATCCCGTCTTCCCTCCCTGACACCATTTGCATGGCTGGTGGTGTCTGCCATGCAAAGCAAGAGCCAGCACAGGAGGAGGCATCTATGTCCCATGCTGCTTGCTCTGTTCTTGCTCATGTGCAAGCTGAGTGAGCTACCTGCTGCAGCTCTGGGGAGAAGTGCTCCAGTGTCTATGGGCAGTACTGGAAGAGAACTGGTGCAGAAGGAGATGGTGATGCCTGCTTCTGCACTGGTGATGCCTGCTCTGCTGTGAAGGGGGGCTTGGAGCTGCATCAGGGGAAGCTCTGGAGTTCTAGGAGAGGAGGAACCTGCCCTGCAGGAGCACAGCGTGGGCCATGCACTTGGCTTGTCCCATCTTCTTAGGTTGCAGGCAGTGGGAGCTGATAGCCTGGCAGCAAAGCAGCGCTGGCTGGTGCTTGGAGGGTGGTTGTGAGCACAGTAGAGTCCATGTTTGCTGCAAAAGTAGCACTGGTGTCCTGCATCCTGGGAGCTGAGAGCCTGCCTGCACTGCAGCATCCCTGTCCCTCTGTCCTCCTGGTCCCTCCGTCCTTCCCATCCTTCCAGGCTGACGCAGCGGCTGCAGCATTGAGCACTCCTTTAAAATTTGAATGTGCCTTCTGCCCTGTGGGCTGGAAGGGGCCTTGGCTACTTGAAACAGTGCTGGGAAATACTTCTTTATAGCAGCTCGGGGCGAGCCAGGGTGAAAATGAGCTGAGGCCGCCGAAGGGAGATAAGCTGAGACGTAAACTGTGATTTTCTGCCCTGTGAGCCCTATGCATGGATTTCATCTTTTAATGGAAGTGCAGTAAATAAAAGCCATTTTCACAATAAGCTGAGCAACAGGTCATAAGCATCTGAGCCACTGAAATTGATAGAAGCGAGCTAAGCGTAACAAATCTCCCAAAATTGCACCAGACTCCACTTGTATCTAGTCCCTTCCTGCATCTCACCAATTATAGCAAACGGCAATTATTTCTGAGCCAGAGCTTTCTCTGAATAAAACCTCAGTCAAACTGCAGATGCTTTATCTTCTTTTCAAGTACATTTGTACCAGAGGAAAAAACCCCAGTGAGGAGAAATCCCATTTGAAGGGGCTTTCCCTAGCAGTGTTTGCAGAGAGAGTAGATGCTGGACACATACGGAGGTGTAAATGTGACTGATCCACAGTTTGCTGTCTCTGGCTGAGAGAGGGATTCGGGGAGATGTCAAGCATGTTCCCTTTCGAATGTCACTTGTGTCTTTGTTAGGATGGAGCATGGGCTGGGGATCAGGTGTCGTGGTGTGACCCGCTCGCTGCTGGGATGCTTCTATTGATGGGGCCCCTGTGGAACATTGACTTTTTCTCTCTCTTCCAGTTAAACCCAGTAAGTGACTGTCTCTTCCCAGTCCCCACCACAGGGCTCCATGCTGGTACCCAGCAATGCTTCTGGAGTATAAAGCAGGCTCTCAAGTCCATGCTCAGACTAAATATTAACACTTTTGTCCCATATAACCTCTATGCTTTTTTTAGAAACATCTCTGCCGCAGAGCCTTGGGGATGCACCTGCGGCAGGGATAGCACATGGAGTGAAATTTCCTCGTCTCTGCACCAGTTTGTCCGATTTGAGGGGATTACCTGGAAATTTATTTGAATTTATTTGCAAGTACTTTTAAAGAGGGACTCATTTTATACATGGAGATGTGGCACCACTGGTAGTACCTGCTCGGTCTCCGAAGTCAAATAACCTGGCCTTCACTGTTGCTTCTAGGGTTGTGGTATTTGAGCAAGATGTCCCCAGTGCCATACAGACCATAGGGCTCACAGAAGGAGGGTTGGGCAGGTGGCCATCAGCATGCGGTTGCTCCTTGGCTGAATGGCTGTGCCAAGGCATGAGGAATTTCAGCCCCGATGTTTGTACATAGGAATGAAGTGCATTGCTTGGGATTTGTTGGAAGCATGCTCCTGCTAGAGATGCTGATGAAGAAGTGCCACAAGACAGTGAGTATATGAAGCTCAACCGGCTTTCTGATTGATGTCGTTAGTGCTCCCTACTGAAAAATCCCTGGGAAGCTGGACACTTTCTGTCTCTGGGATTCTCCAGAAGTTTTAGCTGAACAGCTTCTTGTTAGGTGCAAAGAGGCTGCTAATGTGGCACCCTCCTGGGTCCCTGAAAAAAAAACACAAAGTCTTAAATTGCCTAAGGACTGATCTGTCTCTCGTGGTGTTGTTAGCGAAGTGCATCACTATGGTATTTTGCAATGCCTGGAAGCCTGTGGGGTGGGACGGGGAGGCTGCGTTGCCTGCCATGGCCCCAGGGCCACTGCTTGGTAAGACTTTTCTAGCATGGGTGAGATGAGAAACCACCAACGGGGAGCGATGAGTGTTGTTCAATGATGCGTCCTCCCCTGTCATGGGGGAGCAGAATTTGATTGATTTACTCTGTGTTAGCTTCGCATGACTGTGGGTTATTTTTTTTTTTTTCTTTTTACCTTAGACTTGGGAATTACATTCCCCCCTCCCCTCTTTGGAGGATTGTTAATGGAAAGCACTGAACCAGCTTCTCTTCAATTTAATTTGCTTGCATGAGCTGGCAGCTCCCCCCCCCTCAAACACCTCCCAAAAGTATATGTCAAATATTTGTTGAGAGGCTTCCAGGGCTGCCTCCAAATGGGCTGCACACACGATCCTGTCTGCAGATGTTCTCCATAAACTTTGCAGCTTGGTGCTTGCCGGCAAATACATATGTGTGTGGCCAGAGTCCCCTCGTCCAGTTTGGAGGAGGAGTGTGTGGTGTGTCCCCTCATGGGCAGCTCATGGCGCGGGTTTCTGGGGAAAGCAGCCCTCTCAGTCAGCGTGAGCGCTATTTCTCTGCTGAGGCAGCAGGTTGAGGGGGGAACCACTGAAAAGACACAAAATGTCATATTTCAGACCTCTCCTGGGCTTTCCTGGCACAGGGAGGGGAGGGTTGGCTGGTGGCAGGTCTTAGGGTGATGAGAAGGGCTATCATGGCTGACCACTGGCTGGGAGATTGAGATAAAGGGTCTGGATAGGCAACACCTCAGCACTGGCCAGGCTTGTGAGCACCTGTTGCACTGAAGTTCAGAAAACAATATGAAGTCTATGCCTTTCTGTGCCCTCCTGCCTTTTTTTGGAGAGGTGTTGCAGATTGTTAATTAAATTTCAGGTGTTGCCCGAATAGCTTTTTCCTTCCCACATGCAGGTGGGCAGCCTCACCATCAGCAGCTCCACTGCCATGGGATGGCACAGTCGCCGGATTTGGAGCTGGTCAAAGGCAGCCCTGCTCCCTGCAAGTACCAGCTTATCTGTTATCAGAAGCAGGGATGTAATGAGGCTTCGCAATCTCCTTTGCCATCTCTCTGCCAGCTGAGGCACATCTGTCTATTCTCTCCCGGTTCAGCGGCAGCCAGGGCTCTCAATGCATCCCTCTGCAAGGACGTGGCTTTGTCGTCCAACTTTGGAGTCTCCTCTATCGGCAGTATTGAAGGCAAATCAACTGATCAGGATCAGTGTGGTTATGCAGTGCATCCACCTTCCTCTGGCGAGCGATTCAGCGTGCAGAACATATTCATTTACTCACCTAAACAGAATTTCATTGTCCACCTCCCATGGTGCATAATGAATCCAGCCGGAGATGCTTGACCCCCGTAGCCGCAGCAAACTGAAGCTCCCCAAGATCGTCCACAAACTGCGATGTGCTCTCCGCTTCTTACAGCATTTCCATAATGCAGTTGGCCCCTGCGAACCTCTTTTCAATTTGGGAAGCACTGTCTTTGTTTCTTTTTGCCTAGACAGCTGTAATCCCTGCCTGGCTGTGCCCCTTACTGGGTAGCCATTTATTTTCCTTAATCTTTTATGAAGCACTTTTATCGTAAGCTCTCTGAAAATCTGCTGAAATTAGACCCTCTAAATCACCTTCATCTATTTTAAAGGCTTTCTTTTGCAGATAATGCTGCCAGGTTGCTTAGCATGCCTCTTGTCCACCATCCCTTAAGGAAGTTGCGTTGCCTCGACCTCTTCAGATTATACTTTGCTGGTTTCTGTGGCAGCTGACCCCTAATTAGATTCCGAGTGAAGTTCCTGCTCTCCTGCAGCTTGGTATTTATCTCTGTGGTCCTGGAGCCATGGTCTTCTGCTTTTTAAAAATAAAATAATAATTAAAAAAAATACTGCAGCTGTTTTACTGATTGCACAGCTTTTAGGAAAAGCATCCAGGGCTTGGTGGAGATCGTGGGAATTGTATTAGTGTTTGGTACAACTCTGTAGCTGCGCTAAGGAGCCTTTTCAGGTCCGAAGGACTGAAATTAGATTGGCAGCCGGGATGCATAAGTTTTGCTAAGCAGTGACAACTTCTGAAAAACCTCATGGTATGCCTCTGATGAAGGTTTTCTGATAGTTCATGCTTTATTTGATGTTGGGGGGGGCATTTTTTCCTGGAGATGCTGACCCCCATAACATGGGGAGAGCTGTCGATGAACTGGCTGCCCGCAGAGAGCAGTCTTGGGTCAGTCCTGTGAGCAGGGAGGAGGGAGGCTGGTGCACAGCTCGACGCTGTGGGAATTATTATTTTCTTTCTTATAGGGTAAAAGAAGCCCATTCTCAAGGCACATGGCTGTGGCCTTTCCTTGATGTGAAAGCTTGGGGAAAAATACCATTGGTTGACCAGCTCTCTGTATTTGGGAAAGTAAGGCTATTCAGAGCAAAGCCCCCACCTTGCAGGCTTGGACATAATTGTTTCCAGCAGCTGGAAGCTGCAATCAGATAAATTCAGGCTGAAAATGAAGCACAAATCCCAAAATGAAATTATCTGGCGGCTGTTGGGTGGAGGGTCGTGCTGTGCGATTGCTGTGATCTCTTCTGCCTGCATCTTTGGGAACAGCTGGTTTCTGGAAGAGCTGCTCATTGGCAGCTCTCTCCCATACTCCAACTGCTGGAAGGCTACAACAGGCCGTAATATTGCTCTTTTTCTCTGCCTCCTACAAATAAAGCAAGCTTCTTCCCAGACTTCTCAGGAAGAGTAGGACACAGGAGGGATGTCTTTGAATAGAAACATCCTCCCCTGCATCCCTCCTCCTTCTCCCCATCCCCTCACTCCTTTCCACAAGGTTAAATGCCACAGCAGAGAAGGAAATTGAGTTTTGGTGTCTGTGCTCCCAAAGGCTGCTCTCAGCTGGGGAAATGCATCATCCCCCTGGGCTCTTGTGCTAATCCCTCCTGGGATTGCTTGCCATCTGGGAGGCAGTAACACAGACCAAAGGGGTTACAGCCGGTGCTCCCCGTGTCCCCGGGTCAATGGGATGCTCATCCCATCATGTGTTTATAATGGAGAGGGTATCTCTAGAAGAAAGGATTTATTTACTGTGTCTGGCCTGGCAGGGGTAATTTGGGATTGCAAGGAATAAGTAACCAGATTTCCATTTTCTGAGGTCAATGCCAAGTAAAAATGTATGAGTATATTTCTTTTTTTGTTGTTGTTCAGAAGAAAAGAATCCTTGCACCCTGCACAACGGGATGGGCTGTATATTAAAAGTAGATGGTAAAGCCTGGGAGCAGACCTACAGAAGCCTTTCAAGAAAGACTCCAGGACATTTTCCCCAGTAATCTCTGGGTAGAAGAGCTATTGACCCTGGGGTGGACTTGCAGAGAAAGGAAAATCTTTCTGTCACCCATTCTTTCACCCCCAGTCTCCTTTCCAGACTCAGTGAATTCTTCCTCTGATCATGCAGTTTGCCATCAGCTGATGGGAGACTTTTGTCATCTGCATCTACTTGGTGGGGTGTGGATCAGGCTATCCAGGAGATACCATCCTGTTTAAGTGTTACATCTTCTGTTTTGGAGATTTGGCCTGTTTAGGAGCCTGGTTGACAGTCCCTGGGGAGGCAGTCCTGAAGGGCAAAGGAGTCCAGGAGGACTGGACATTCTTCAAGAAGGAAATCTTAAAGACACAGGAGCAGGCTGTCCCCATGTGCCAAAAGATGAGCTGGCGGGGAAGAAGACCATCCTGGCTTTAAGAGAGCTTTGGCTGGAACTCAGGGAGAAAAGTAGAGGTTATGACCTTTGGAAGACACGGCAGACAACTCAGGAGGACCACAAGGATGTCGTGAGGTTACGCAGGGAGAAAATTAGAAGGGCCAAAGCCCAGCTAGAACTTATAATCTGGCTGTTGCCATAAAAGACNTTGTCTACCTAGACTTTAGTAAAGCCTTTGACACTGTCTCCCACAGCTTTCTCCTGGAGAAACTGGCTGCTTATGGCTTGGACTGGCATACTCTTCACTGGTTAAAAAAGTGGCTGGATGGCCAG